>VMBQ01000502.1:97214-171970 GCA_007657795.1 Dreissena rostriformis | reverse complement strand
GTAGTAGTAGTAGTAGTAGTAGTAGTAGTAGTAGTAGTAGTAGTAGTAGTAGTAGTAGTAGTAGTAGTAGTAGTAGTAGTAGTAGTAGTAGTAGTAGTAGTTGTTGTTGAAGTAGTAGTAGTAGTAGTAGCATTGCAACTTTTTGTGTAAATTTTGCCTGAAAAAAAAACTAATAATTAATAGTACAAATTGTATTTATATTTGAAAACCTCCTATATTTATCCTACCGAAACAGTTAGCATATTACGCTTATTATGCGGAAATATTAAACTGTCATTCATTATTATTCTCTGTAATGAGCATCATATCAAAATAGCTGTGAATGCTAATATGTACCATAATAACACATTTCAGAACTCCAACGATGCAACAATGATCTAACTAATCGAAGTTTTTAGTCGATTTGAAACCTTATTCCAATTATTTGTATTTTAAAATGTGACACATGTATTTGTCGCATTTCACTATTGGTTATATAACATGAGGCTATATAGGTTTAAGCCAACACTATTTGTTATGGTTTTAATTGATAATTTAAAACATTACACATTGTTAGGTGATCAATTTTATTTTTGTAATGACACCAATCCAAAATAATGTCTCGCTTGAATATGTTTCAGGTCCAATACATCTGTTCGTTTGAACGACAACACGCGTTTTTTGTTAATATGAATATACAATATGGCAAAACTAGTCGACGTGTTCACCGCGAAAGAAAACACAAACTGGCGTAAAGCCTTTTTGGCTATAAACATTACCAAAGAAGGCTTACAAAACTATGTTGACCTACAATTCCATGATTTGCAGCAACATATTGTACTTACCGTCCAGACACAGTTGACTCTTCCGGCAAGTACTGTGTGTACTAGTTGTTTAACAGCCAACCTGTTGAAATGCCCTACACAAAATGTATGCACAAAGAAAAACGGGACATGTACTACCATCCATGACAACCCGGCTAAATAAAGGCGAAAGTGTCCACTGAACTTCTGTAAAAAAGTTCGAGATAGGTTCATAAATAATCATAGGTATACACATCCATCATGGAAGAATACTTCAGCCGAGTCGTGGTCAACAAACCACTGTCAGATTGCAAAATGTTTGTACCTCCAGACGGTTACGCTAGCGTTAATTTTATACAAACCACAGATTTCAATGGAGTTATCAGCGTCATGTTGAACTGCAAGCTATTTGATGGAGTCTTCTCATTCGCCCTATCATCGACAGCCATGTCTTTTAACGCAGGTATACTTGTTCTCTTATCAAAACAGATTTGATATTAAAAATGTCATTTGCACCTTGTATAAAAAAGGGTCAACATGATTATTTGAGGCTGTAAAACAATTACAGTGTCAGTGTCAGATATATAATGATAACGTGTTATCATAAGACATATTATTTGTTTTAGGATGTCTTACTTAACCGTAAAAGCCCCGATCTCATAATATTAACACGAGCTTTTTTCAACAATTTGCTTTAACTTGTAATCTGTTCACTCGGTCACGAAGGTCAAAATATTTCAAGCGTTAATTAATACACGACACTGAATATGCGTGCACAAAGCATTATTGGGTGCATATTGAAGGGAAATGCCAGAACCCTAAAGCATGTTTATTAGTTTAACAGATATTGTTTGCAAAGATCCTACATTTTTTGGAAAACAACATAGGGAATGTTACCAAAATAGAAGCCAATATCAGCACAGCCTGCCTACTTGTATGCTACTTGCGAACTCCGTTCCGGAAAAAAAAACAGGGTCGGTAGGTAGGGATTTTTTTTTTTTTGTCATTCTGGTACTAGAATGGAGAAATGAACCGAAAAAACCCGAAAATGAACAAATTTTTTTTTTTTGGCGACCGCAATAAAAAGTTGAGGGTCGGCGCCGATTCTGGAGACACGGTCGGGCGACCGGAAACGGACCTATTTTTTTATTTGGCCTAATTAAAAGCAAGCCAAATTCGCAAGACAGATATTATCGCGGTTACACTCAAGCTCCGTCTTCTCGGTAATATGCTATTTAATAGATAGCTCTTCTTTAACTCTTCTCCCCCCTGTCATTGTAATTGCTTCTTAACGTGAGTATTATTTGCATCGGTTCACCATACATACATATACATGTACTGTACTTATCATATTTATTTATCAATTGATCTTTTATTTATAAATGCAATTATTATATAAAAGTTTTAACCTCAGTTATTGTGATTTATTTACGCATACGTGTATTGTAATATCGAACATTTACGTATACCTTATAAAATACGACATGTATATAAATTATTTGGTTGCACTGTAGGCTCGTAGAATAGGCCGTGACGTGCGTCATCGTCCTGATTTGACGGTTACAGACGATAATCTAAACGCTTACATAACAACCTTCATACACATATTGAGTGACCCAACAGTTTTAGCACAGGACGTCAGCGCACAGGAGGCTGGAAGCAATCTGCAAATGTATTACTTGTTAACAATTTACTATTTACAACGTACGAACATGTACAATGCGAACATTCTTACGTTATCAATATAGCATAATCTTAATCATAATAACGTAAACTATATTTTTCACCTAATCATGGAATTCGCGAATAATAAGATATTGTGTTTCTTACTAAATTTGCATTATGCGACATAAATGAAATGTAAGTAAATTAATATTGGACAGTAATGGGATCGAACTTTTTATGAACAAATACCGCGTCTGTAACCGTGTGGGGTCGGCAAAAGTCACCTTCCGAATTTATTTTACCGAGTTCAATCTTTGCCCATGCGTTCAATATATACATGACTGCATTGTTCTGTTTGTATTAAATTATTCAATGTTTACATTTCAAACGTATATTCATTGTTCGTTCGTAGGTTTTCAAATTAAAGATAGAAATCGAGCCGAGACAACGTTATCAAGATAGACTTTCAAAGACTCCTTAGGGGCTCTTGTCCTTAACTTATCATATAGTATTCAATTAATGTTGTATCAATTTTAATGAAAGAATAATTAAACTGGCTGGATATAAACCGTTTTGTACCGGGTATGCAATAATACAAGAGAAGTAATTGACCCGACTTAACATGCCCGTGTTAAGGAAATATCACATTCAATTCAATGTTTGAGATGAAAGGTTTTTGCATGGTTATTTAAATACACGTTTTACTCTGTTGCAGCTGCAAAACGACACTTTAATATTGGCCAACGACGAATTCCTACAAAAAGACATGCAAGAAATAATTACCACAACTAATAAAGAACAGCATCAATCCATTTCTCAGCACACGGAAGACTGAACTAGAAGCAGCAACAGATGACGGAATCCTCAAACTAAGCTCGGAGACAACCGGCTGCATTGATCAAGTAAAGAAAGCAACAGAGGATCTTACGAGTAAAATAGAGTTAACTGCTTCAAATGTGATCAAAGGCATAGTATTAGCAACATAAGATGAAAGACATAGACTGAAAGAAGTTGCATCCACTATATATGGGAAACAAGAAAAGTTAAAAAGCGAACTAGAGACGATTGCAAGAAAAGGATTGGAAAACAGTCCGACGTGACCGACGTTGCGAACACCTTCATTCGGGCCACAACTGATGCAGGTATCGAAGAGGTGATATATACAAGAATAAATCCAGAAATTGAAAAGTACAAGCGTGATTGTGAAGGTTAGCCCGTTCTCTTGGTGTCAACTCTAGAGGTAGCTTTACGCACATTACTAGCGCGTACACGAATTTTTTATTGAATTGTTTTTCATATGTATGCCGAGCTCGCTTACATATCAAATTATTTTAATGTTACTACTTTTTGCAAGTATGTTGCCGCTTTCAACGTTTGAAAATACACTACGAAGAATTATTTAGTGACGTACCGATTTGTCCTTCAGATCCAAGACAAGACGAAGATATATCCCGCTTCTTTGTTCCACCTACTGTCAAAACAATAGATATTAGAAACCAACACCAGAAGGGAATGCGAGTTATGAAATACAGAGATATATTTTATACGCATGAAAAGCAAAATCGGCGTATATATATCCAAGGTGAAGCTGGTGTTGGAAAGACAACACTTGTTAATAAGATAGTAATGGATTGGTGCAGATCAAATGTATGTTCCCAAAATCTTGTTAAAAGAAGCAGAATATTTGGATAGAAATCATCAAGCAGTTTAGGTTTATATTCCCTATTACTTTGCGGAACGCTGGAGACCAACGCGAGATGCTTAAAATGATTAAAGAACAAATTCTTAACAGTTTATATTCCGAAAGTGAAAGAGATGATGCGTGCAAACTCGTTAAAAAAATAATTGCAACAGAGAAATGTTGTTTGCCAGTTGACGGAATCGACGAATGGATTGATCCAAAACGCGAACTTGCTGTACCCATTGTCGGAAGTATTCACAATCAATGAACGGTCTTGTTTACTACAAGACCCTGGAAAATGCTTGATAATCGTATACAAAACTCTCAGATCGACTGTCGACTACAAATTTGTGGCATCAGTAGTGTAAACAATCTCACAGAAATGTTGATGTCATACTTTGGTAAGGAAACACCTCAAGAAATGCGCAAGGCATTTATGTTACACGCAAAGCAGAAGAACCTATCTCAGTTAGTATCGTCGCCAATGATACTGAAACTTCTTGTCTCTTTGTGGGTAGATGAAGTAAATTTAAGTGGTTCAATATGCAATATTTATGGCATTTTTATCGACCATCTGCTAAGTAAAGTGTGTGACGATAAAGACTATTTCGAAACCCCACTCGTGAAGTGTTTTGCCAACACGCTCCATGTCAAACGAAACATTGAAATAATAGAATCCCTAGCAAAGGCAGCCTTTCATTTTCTCTTTCACCGGAGAGGCAGAAGTCACTTGTGTTTAGTGATAAAGAACTGTCAAAGTACGTATCACCTTCTCAAAAGGCAGTTGCCTTAAAGGCCGGTTTACTATCAGAGAGAGCGACACCTGGACTAACATAAAGAATATCAACGTTTTCATTTCTGCATAAAGGTTTCCAAGAGTTCCTTGCTACTAACCATATTGCACGCAACAATGATGTAGTGGCAACGGTCTTTGAGCCATTACTAAGAAACTGTTGCGATGAAGATTTAGATTTCATGCAATTGTTCATTTTTCTTAGTGGGCATAGCGTTATGCTGCACTTGATATGTCAAATCTCATGTGTAGAATAGACATACCAGATTTGCTAACTATAATAGTTAGGGGATATAAAGAAGCTAAAGAAAATCAACATACTGGCATTAATATTCAGCTAGTAGATTTTGAATTTAAGGACTATTTATTAGTATGGAATCCCCTGTTTAGTGACATTTATGACAAAAATGACGACTTACAGTGCATCTTGATGTATAACAAGTCAAATATCCGGTCTCTCGAAATGTCATAGCGACCAATACGCAGCATTGAAATACAAGAACTACTCACATGTTCACGAGACAGTTTAGAAACATTGAAATTGTATGTCCAATGTGATGGATTTGACTTGACAGGTTGTATAAATCTGAAAGAGTTCAGTCTGACCTTGGACCTTCAGAATTCACCAATGGTAACACATTTACTAGTTGAAATAAAACATTTAGAGTTTCTGTGTTTAGCCGATATGACTTTATGTGACACATTTCGATTGCCAAACTAAATACAAAACGTTAATGTGTTTAGGTGTCAGTGTACTCGCATGTTCCTTCGCAAATTAATAGACTATATGTCTGCATTTAGTCATGATGTAAAATGCAAGCTATCATGTTGTATCGTGATTCCGTGTGAAACGGAAAATCAAATCCGTTTAGACCAAACGGTATGTATCAGTTCACCTACGTCTATTCTCAGTCTGGTGGTAACCGGGCAATATGAGGAAATATTACCAGCATTACGAGGAGCTACAATTAAAAGCTTGACGGTTGGTGGTATCGAAACAATGGATCCGCTCATACGAATAATACCAACATTACACTGTCTTAATTATATCAGTTTATGCATTGTGTCATATGACATGCCTGATGAAACTTTTCCCATACCAAGTTCAGTCATAGAAAGCGTTAACAACACACCTAGATGCCTACGTAAATTAATTGTCGCATTATCGCGCGTTTAGCATCGTATAACGCTTGCAATTGATGGACATAACGTTAAGGAAAGCGACTGGCCGCTGCTAGAATTTGTTGAATTTGTTGAGTTTACTGATGCGTCGAATGTCTTCTTGGACTGTTATGGAGACAGCCTCGGACTACAAATAGCTCTGATAAAAATACATGTTGGAGGCGTGAGATTCCATGAAGTTGAGCATTTATAAACGTCAATAAATGCATTTTGAATCCTCCATCATATTTGGAGATGTGTGTCGTACAAGAGAGCTCCCACTGCTTTCCTTATAAATGTTATTTTCAGCTGAAACTTGACTGTGTGTATATTTGACATTAAAAAGGCTACCTTACATTCCAGATTTCTTTTAAAATAAAGCGAAGCAACGATCTGAAATATACAAATATGTACAGATTGCAAGCGTTTACATGTTGTTTAACAGTCAACGCGTCTCATTCGATTCCCAATTGTCCTCTGTATGTTGCGTGATGAAAGCGACGTGGAACCAACTCTCTCGTTACGTGTACAAACGTTTGTCAAGAGAATGAAAAATCTTAGAGCATTTGTATTTTGGTAGGTATGTCGACGTGGAGGTTCCTGATTCTGTGGCATTAGCATCATAATCGCTTCGTCATCAGCGCTACAAATGCTCCAGTCTCGATTGTCAGATGGAGTTTAGACTAGTGTTTTGTGTTCAGATATTATCGATAATTTGTCGTCGAACAAAATGAAATAATTGCATCCCGGTGTGTTGCAGTAAACAAATTCTGCAACTAAGGCATTTATTGTTTTTGACGATGAAGTTGATCAACGCTTCCTTAAAAGGTCGCGCATGTGTTTATGAATTTCATTTTCGACCCTTGTTGAACTGAAACTTGCGTGTTATGGACGTCGATCTTCGGTAAGCAACCATTTATTAACAAGGCTAGCTACTTTTACAGTGAATTGTGAATTTCACATAGGACATTTTTTTAAATAAGCTTTTTATGAACTATTAAAAATCGAAAAGAACAATTAAGAACTCTTAATCGTAGAAACGTGTGTTATAACATATAGTATTGAATGGGATATATATGAAGTGTATAGGCAAGCTATAGGGTAGGGGTTGGAAACAGGTATGGGTATAGTTTATGTATGTATAATTTGAGTACGCATTTGACTACTGTAAGCATGTTCTTAATTATGTAAAACAATATTATGCACATAAAAAGACGTAGTGACGTATTTGTTTGGAATACGGTACTGAAATTTAATTAGTTATTGATATTTAACAAGTAAAAGTCTGTTGAATATTAAAAGTGTCTGTATTTAATTTAAATGTTGGTTAGGTGAACATGATAATTTTCGTCTAGTTTCGTTTTTCTTATATCATGTGAGTCTATGATCCAATATTACTTTCGTCGATAAGTTTATAGTAAGCAAAGGGTTAAAGTCGTTTCATAAAAGGTCATTTCGTTACCATGCTTCGTGAGCTTGTTATATAAGTATTTGTAAAACATATATTTCGTAGAATGTAAACAATTGCTTAACTTAAATGAGGATTAATATGTTTTTATCTCATTTCAAAATGAGGTTATGTGTTGAAGAGTAATAATCTGACGAATTGAGTAACCATACAGGTTTGTTACTTATCCTACAGACATGTTTAACTATGCAATGACCGCTCCAAGGCGGTGATTCCGGCTTTAATCATTTTGAAGTTTTATGACATGCCACACCTCACACTTAGCCCACCACTAGTAAACATAAAATATTCCAGTATTCATCATGGATTGCATATAAAAAAAAATACACAAAACAACACATTTTATGATGAAAACAATAAAAATACGTTTATATTTTAACTACATATATGTTTACCAATTATGTAAGAAAAGGCAACATTATATTATCAACTGAAACATTACAATGTTTAACGGTTTTTTATGTGTAATATAAGATGTAACCCGATATCTAAATGGCCACTCACGGTCCTTGATTATCTCGGCTATGAGTGTCGTCAGCTCGCTGAGATGTACTGTGAAACGGATACTAATTTTCGTGGATTTTCATGGGTCTACTCAACTACGAAATCACATGCCCAACAAAAGTGTAAATTCCAATGTCTAATAAACCCGTATGTACATTTGTTTAAATAAAAAGATAAACAAATTCAAGAACAAGCGAAACTTTCAGACGTTATGAATCCACGAAATCGTATGTCAACAAACATAAATGAATGTGCGTTGTATGTGTGTAGCGTTCTCTTGTTGCTGGCGGATCTTTAATTATTATGTATAGTATAGGGGTTGTCGGACTTGTCGGAGAGAGTGGAGCCCGACCACGTCGTATTTCTACAACCATCCGAAAGGGGCTTGGCCTTCTGTGATCAACAGGAGGGCATCTCTCTATGCGTGAGCCACTCTGACTTGGTGAAACATTGGGGTGGTCGCTCGTGTTTTACGAAGGTTGTGCAATCTGGCTCATAGCTGGGTAAATCTGGGTTTGGGGTGTTGGCTGTCTGCCTGTTGAGTAGGATGGACATTGCCACTGGCGCCCCAACTGAGGGAATTGCACTCCCAGCATAGGGCTTGCTTTTTGTGGTTACCTTCTGCTGAATAATGTTGTATATATGGTTAGGGTACTCACACTGGTGACCACAGTAAAAGTTGCAAATAGCTTGAAGTCCGCCTGATACAAAGTAACACCATATAATTAAGAGTAAGAGGGTGAGCATGTAGCCTTCATGTATGATGGGCAGCCTTAGTAGGCATCGAAGTGCGAGCAACTGAAGTTCACATTTCTGCATATATAAGGGTGCGTTGCGTTTTTCCTTTTAGTCCAACAAGGATATCGGTAAGACGACTGGGTTTGGTGTTTTCTGTCTTCATTTTTTTCTGTTTTGATAATTTGGGCTATTAATATATGTCTTTTAATTATTTTGGTGACTTTGGTACTGGCTTTTGTAAACTAACAAGTTATTTCCCCTATAACGCAGTTGTCAATTAATATTTGCATTTAAAATATACTTTTGATACAAAATGCGTGTATTTCAAATAATCATGTTACATATTTAAACTGGTAATGGAATGTGTAATAACAAAATGACCCCTGTCAACTGCCCGGAGATGTGGAGGCGGAACCTTCCCACTGTGGATTCCAGTTGGGTCTCGAAGTCGCTGGTCAGTCATACTCCTGGGCTAATGAAGGAACGCGTCAGCAAGCTTTTGTACTACCTACCCAAGTCGCACAATGTCGCCACCTGTCTAACCTGGATCGGTTCTTTGGTAACTTCAGTTTGTGCTTGATGCCCCTCCGTCTGTGGCGGACCCAGAAGGGAGCTGGCGTCTGCATGACTGCGAGGATGTCCGCGAAATCCTGGTACTGACCGGCTATTATTTTCGTTTTCTGGAGAGTTGTAGTGTGAAGCAGGCCAGAAGCCGCTTCTAAGCTGGGGACGGTCCTTTAAAGATAGTATATTGATTTCATTAGACTTTTGGTATATTCAATATGTTATATCCAGCCACATGTAGAATACAACTGGCTGCGCCAGAGGCCAACTGATGGGCTGTCGGGTCCCAACCCTAGAGTGTGTTTTTCAAAGTTAATGAGGTCTTTCCGCGCCTAATGTTGCATGATGTATTGACCCGAAGCAAGTCCCAGCACTCATTCCTTATAAACTTTCTAGACTCACGAAAATTGGGACGAACTTTGAATAATAGCCGCAATTTCCAACTATTGAATTGTAACTACAAGATTTGTACCAAAGTTAATATATCCATTTTCAGTTTTCCCAAATCCAACACCGCATGTTATAGATGGGTTAATAACAACTATTTTTAAGTTTATTTGGGATGATAAACCTGACAAAATTAAAAGAAAGCGATTAAATCAACCTTATGAAAATGGAGACCTAAAACTTACTGACATTAATAATTTCTTGAACGCCATTAAAGCGGGTTGGGTTAAACGATTCCTAGATATAAACAACCATTGCAAATGGTAACTCCTACTACACGAAAAACTCAAAATATCAAGAACCAAGATAATTGTTCAAAAAGAAGCATTCCTATATGTAAACATGTCATATGGAATAACAAAGATATAAAAATAAATAACAAATCAATCTTTCTTGTTAACTGGTTTGACAATGGTATTAAAACATTCGGACATTTATATAATTATCAAAAAAATACATATTATACGTTTAGTGAATGCAATACTTATATAACATACATCCACAAGCATTTTTATACTATTATTTACTATTGTCTGCGATTCCCAAGGAATATAAAACTTTACTGTATACACAAGGAATTAACTCATTAACAATGTCGGAAAAAACTTTTTGTAATGTGATAGATAATACCAAACAAATAAACAAAACACTTTATAATATACAACAAAAAACACAAATTACAATTGATAACAGTACTGAAATGAAATGGAAAAAAAACAATTGAATCTTAAAGAAAATACAGACTGGAGAATAATACATACAATCCCAATTAAGTCAACAATCGACACATATCTGCCCAATTTTCAATATAAGTTCTTATCTAGAATAGTACCAACAAATACATGTTTAACAAAATGCGGACTGAAAACGTGTAGTTTGTGCGAGTTTTTCCAATCAAGTATTGAAACAATTGACCATCTACTTTGGGAATGCACTTACATTCAAGAATTATGGACAAAACTGCAACACTTTTTGAAAAACATGAACATTGAAATAAAATTAAGCAAAGGAATGGCCTTTCTTGGCTTTATCGACAAAAAAGTATACAATAATGTTCTGAATTTTATTCTGATTTTAATGAAAACATTTATATTTAACATGAAAAAAATGCATTCCAAATTTCAATATTTTTCTTAATTATCTTAAGATAAAAATACAGACAGAAGCAGAAATTGCCCTTTTTAAAAACACGGAATACTTAAAATTACAGAATCAAAAACCTTTTTAGTTTGTATTGAACATTTTTTGTTATGTTTTTTTTTCTTTTTTCTTGAATCATTTAAACACAATCTGTATTGTATGTTTGATTGCGTGCGTGTATGTGTGTGTCCTTGTGTGTTTTTGTGTGCGTTAGTGTGTGTGTGACAGCAAGTGTGAACCATTATGAATGATTGCACTATATATTGAATGATTTACACTTGTGAATGAGTGTGCTATATACGTTATATGCTATATTGCCAATATGTTATGTATGCAAATGGAACTGATGTTCATGTAAATATCAAACATGGCAAAATAAATGGAAAACAAAAACAATGCAATATTGTATGGTCTTGTGTTGTGGGTGACGCCGGAGTACCCGGAGGAAACCCACCTGTCCAAGATGGTGACCATCACCGAACTCGCATGCTTCCGGGAACAAGGCTTGAACCCGGGTTACCTAGGTGAGAAATGCGTGTACCAGCAAAAGCGCTAATCGACAGCCGAACATGAAACGGATCCAATATTTATATTTTACAAATAAGAGAAGAATAATTGACGTTAAGTGCAGATTATATATTTACATTACACATAGTACACATGAAAACATTAAACTATGTTTTGACTTTGAAGTAGATGGATTAATTGGCCTACTTTGATCAAAGGTTAAGAAAAACATACAAATGATTATTAGAAAGGATGATAGTACTTAACAATAATAGAATAAATGTTAAAAGACATTGGATCTTCAATTATGTTCATAAATCATGCCAAATATTAATTATAACATAGTTTTGTAATACAAAGCATTAAATGCATGATTGAACAAGATGTGTTTGTAAAACACTTTGTCCCCTTTTGAGCGATTTTTACCCATATATTTGACCTTCGACCTTGTAGGATGACCTTGACCTTTCACCACTCAAAATGTACAGTTTCACATGCATGCCAAATATCAAGTTGCTATCTTCAATATTGCAAAAGTTATGGCCAATGTTAAAGTTTGAGCAAACCAACAAACCAACAAAGCAACAAACAGACAGGGCAAAAACAATATGTCCCCCAGTATAGACTGGGGGACATAAAATATACAAAAGAAGTTAGGGATTTAAAGGATGGTAGTACTGTTCAATAATATGTAAATGTTTTAGACAATTTAATTGAAAATTATACACCAGAAGTATGAGATAGAAAACAATGCCATGTAATCGTCTTGAAATTAGTATACATGTAATCAATTAAAACAAACACTCTAGTTTACCTTTAATAATACTTAACAAGAACAATGAAAGAAGAAGTCCATAAACAGTATTCATATAATAAATGCAGGTTGTGACAAAACTACACACAAACAACATCATTCAAATTTCTGAAATATATTTTCATATATTTAAAAAATTTATAATTTCAAAAAGAACAAAATTAAATTACTCGTCATATAAAAACGAATATATAAATTGCAAAATGAGCCTTATATGCTATGAATAACATAGTGTTACAATGTGTAAGTTATCACATTTCTTTGCTCCAGTTCTTATTTTGTTGACAATAGATAAGTATGTGCAGTTAAAATAAATACATGCATGCATTATTGTATTGGTCTTTGTTGTTGATAGATTGGGTTATTTTACGCTAAAAGGATATAATATGTTCTAACACGGCACGTGCGAAATTTTATATTAACAAAGAAGAAAATCGTCTATGGGTTATTCTGCAATAATTATGGGCAGAGCTTAATGTTTCGAAAATAGTTCAGAATAAATAAAGAAAATATAGCAGTAAAATACACGTGCTAAAACCCGCTCTAAAATAAATGTAATAAATGTAGCATGTATATAAATGTAATGAAACAACAAATTGTATATAAGGTGATAAGTGGCATAACCACGCCTTCAAAGATTGATATTGGTTAGGAAACGTAATTAGGAAAACATTTATAGCATGTCAGCCTTGCAGTAGCATCAATAAAGGTGACGTTATTAAGTTTCTACGATTTTTGTTCACAATGAAATTTACGTCATTTGCAAAATATTTATATGAATGAAAACGACGTCATATGTTTGTACAATTTAATAACGTCACTAAATAGAAAACTTTGTACTAAGAAGGGCGGAGTATTGACAAATATAGTTCATGTCCAAAAGCTTGAACCAAATCAATCAGAATCGTGTTAGAATCGAAATAATAATTTTCTTCGATGGTTTGTTGTCGAATAACCCATAGTCAGGAGTAAAGATGCGTGTTATCAAATCACTCGTGCTTCGCACTCGTGATTTAATTCCTACGCATGTTTACTCCTCACTGTGGGTTATTCGACAACAAACCAGGATAGAAAAAAATATTATTTCTTAAACAAAACATGCGGCATGAACACATGTGGATGAAATATATAAAGCATACATGTACTACATTTTACAAAGTAAAGCATATTTGTTAAAACGAATTACCAAACAAAGTCTGAAAAGAAACTTCCCTAAGGGATCGAACGCATGACATGACAGGATTTGGCGTTTGAACCAAGTGCGCTTTCATGAAGGGTAATTATTGTATAAACGATGCGTTAATAACAAAATGGCTACTAAATAACTAAACAAATCAGTAACGTATCACAAAATAATAGAACATGTTGCCCTTATAACGATTTTTTCCTTTTTTTACCAATAAAAAAGACATGTATCCTTTTTGATGACGTTTCTCGCGTTTCTTAGTCGGGTAGCTCAAAAGTCGCAGATACTTCTTTTCCAGTATAAAGAACAGCAGTAATACGAAGTTCAGTACCGCCAAGAAATAGCGAAACGACTGCGCCTGAGACAGCGCCATTTACGTCAGCGCAATTAACTTGAAGATCGCCAATATGTAAACACCCCGGGTCATCTACATACGTCGGATTTGCGTCCTCACAGCAGAACAATCTTATAGTCATTTCTTTTTTTCCAGGCATTGGTTTGAAATTTTTTTTCGCAGAAACTTTCTCGGTTGAAACATCTTGGTTAACCTCAATTAATTTATGAAAGCATCCATCCACCAAACCAGTGTCTGGGCCTTCTTGAATACATCGATCTGAGCTATGGATATCTGAATTAAAGGATTCCGTAAGTTTAATACCGTACGTGTATTTGGCTTTCCTCGAACTAATCATCGTCTTATTATGTCCATGAATCACGGCTCCTTTAAGAACGGCGAGTCCAGCGTCGGGTGGCACTATTATCGTTGTGTCTGGGAAACTTTGCTTCATTGCTTCCTGTAACAACTGTGATTCTGAAAAGCCACCAGCAAGAAGAATGTGGCTCACTTGACGATGTGATTGTAGAAGTTTCTTCACATGTGCAACAACCTTTTCAATCGTGTTATTGAAGACGGATCGCATGATGTTCCCATCGATTTTTAGTTTATCCATGTCTAGTGCAATGTCTTTGCTGTATTCAGATTGCGCAATGGCTTCTTTAAATGTGAGTTTTCTTTTAAGCTTGACCATTTCATTCAAGCTCATGGGTAAACTTAAAACTACTTTTGATGTTTCTTTGGATAAATTTCGTTTTTTTATTTCAAATCTTCGCATGAATTCAAGATAATCATCTGTGTGATTTTGTTTCCAAACAGAAAACGTGTTTTCACCTAAAACGATAGTTACAGAAATAACTTTGTTTCGAGATTTAGAACAACAACAATATGACCATCGTTACGTAATTACATGTAGAAGTTGATTGTGTTATACTACTTTTGTACCTATGATATAGTAATCTAGTAATATAAGAAGTTGTATTTACAATTACAATATAGTTATTGTGTAAGCAAATTACATTAAAAGCAGAGATTAATTGTAATTTAGTTCTACCATATATGTTGCTAAGGATTGACAATCAAGCTTGATGGATTTATATCTAGTTTTTTAATGCAACTGCTGTATTGGACTGTGCACTTCAATCATATGCTTATATTTTTTAACAGTTTTTCGCGTACAAAACCCAAACCCTACATAATGATAGATCAATCAAGCACGCGTTTAAAAGTACGTACCAGCTAGCTTGACCATCAAATTTTCGAATTCTTTATCGACTTTAGTGCCACCCCAATCTCCCCCACTGGCTTTTTCCACCTCTCGCAATTTGAAACCTTCGAGTACCTCGTGAATTGTGATGTCTATGGTTCCACCTATAAATTGAGAAACGGAATCATAAAAATGAAAAGTGGCACATGACACGACGATAATCTATTGGTTGTTGTTTTGGTTCGTTTAGTTATACAGAAAGTCCTAACAAGCGTTCTATACAGCTTTGAAATTATACAAAAACATGCGCCCCTCGCGACCATGGTAAGGGCACTATTTTTACGACGGCATGATATCATTATTATACGAACAACTGTTTTTGGCAATTTTCTTTTATTTGACCTTGTGGGGTTTAAACCCACATGGCCCAGTTTTTAACTCTGACGAGATACCATCGGGACAAATCTTCTAACCAAATTCCGTGCAGATTGGTTAATTAATGTGAATTATGCCGTGCTACAATGGCAAATGGAGCGAACGTTGTGCTCATATTAGTGTTAAAAGGAAACAAACCTCCTGCATCACAAATGAGATAACATGTTCCAGGTTTGAAAGTGGATATCGAATTAGAAGCAGCAGTGTCTTTCTGGACAGGCAAATGACGACAGTATATTGACACTGCCTCTGGTTCCAAGGCCAAACTCAAATGACCGAATGGAATACCGGCCTGCAAAACAAGAAATTCCCATGTATATAAAGACATTATATGTCAATTAACAATGTGAAACTAAAGCTGCATTAAGACGGGCGAAATCTTATTTACACCGTAGAATTTATTTAGCGCAAGTGGCGAATTTCCACTACACGTAGCAAAATAAAACCTGTATCAGAACAACATAGACATGAATTACTCTAATGAATTACCGCCTTCGAAATAAAGCTACTAAATATCAGCACTTTAAACCGGTCTACTGGTGTCGGAAAATCACTAATGGCCCAGAGTTATTCACAATAAATGTACAATCAAATCTACATAAAAAGATGGAACTCCTTTCTCTGTAAAATGACGGATAAGTCATTTAGTGTGTTCACATTCAAATGCAATGACTAGTACCTACAACATATAAGATAATTATAAAACGTAAACTAATTGTCGTAATACTGATTAAATGAAATTTATCAAGTTTTTGCTCGTATAGCAAACAAAACGTATATAATATAAAAGAACTTCTTGCGAAGCTACACAAATGTTTTCAAACAAATGCAAAAAAAACATATTTTAACCAAAAAAAAACTTCTGAATAGTGACACATTTTAATGGAAAATAATGTTAGTTTTAATCATCCTCCATTTGACCATAATGAGATTAATTTTCGCCTGACGTAAGACTTAAAAAAAAAACAGTCGAAACATAATTAGGTAATAATGGTATATCTTGTCTTAAATAATTATATATAAAACTCTGAAGTAGCGAAATGCAGCATTTATAAGTCGTTGTAACAAAAGGAAACATTAATTATCATGATAACAGGTTGTTTGCGATTATATGCGAAGGGGGCGCCTATCTTTTCAGCAATTATGTCGCGAGTGTATAATGCTTTGATAAATTATCGAACTGTTGTTTTACAGCCTAAGAAGCAATGCACATAACATAAAAATAAATCACAATGACCTTAAATATATACAGTTAAAAATACAGTTGTGCAAAAACATAAATCACTGCGAAAACCTTCAACGTAAAGATATGCCATACCTTGCGGGCAGCTTCACGCATGAATTGTTTCGAGGTTTCTGTCCAGATGGCTGGGACAGTTATCACCCATTGTATGTCTTTTTCTTCAATTTTACCAACTATTTTGTCTTCTGAATTTTTAATCATGTCGTTTTTCAGGAATACAATAGCCAAAGAAAACACTACCATTGCTTCGAGTTGTTTGCCAGTTTCATCTTCAATTATAAGATGTTTTCCAGCTGTCTGTAATGCATAATTATAGATTACAAATCCATGATGTATGAATCAACAGTAAGTACTCGTTGTCCATACTTCAATGTCGTGCTAGTGTGAATTAACTTAAATATTGTATTTAGTTTGATGAACAAAGAGTGAAGTGTGTTTTCTTAATTCAATAAACAGCCTCTAATTGACAACATAGTTAAAACGATTTGTTTTAATTGTGTTATACATATACATTTATATAAAATTATGTATACTTGCATACATGTTTGATGTACGCTTGTCATCATGTGTAATGTTTATTATTATACATGTTTATGACAGCGTTTTATTGCGTTATTACATTTTCTTATAAAATAGATTAACAACAACACGAACAAAAACTATTTTGATATAATATGATAACGATAAGGCAATACAAACAATCATAATCTTTGACAATACGTCTACCTATATATTTGTAAATAACATGTTTACAATAAGGGTTGTATACCTTATTTTCAAACAGCTGCATCTTAAACCGTCTGAAGAAGAACCAGGACTTGTGTTCACCTTCTGCTGCAAGTTCAGCGTACTTTGATTCTGCCTCATATCCAAACTCGTCCAATGTCTTGCCATCAGGCTTAATCAAGAGAGCGGTAGGGGCTGAAACGATGACACATAACAAACCGAATGCATGTTTCGTCTTTAATCGGGCATGAATTCGCGAAACATTTCAACTTTACACAGACCGAATTCTGTCTGTTTTAGTTTCCATATGATATAAGACTGCAAATATTGTCGCCATAACGTCATATAATGAATTAAATGGTTGCCTATTATTTGCGTTATTCCTGCTCTAATTTAAAGTGGTAGGTAATACTCGATTAAACATTAGTCGACTGTTTTTAAACATTTACAGTTTAAATGCATCGTTTGACTCAAACCTTTTTGTGAAATGTTCGTTCCGCTATTCCACGCTCTAGCAGTAATCTTTATTGGATCTTGTTCAAATTCGTGTTTAAATGAACATGCCCAACTGGAAAACGTTGTCCCAAAGTCAATACTGGCCACTAGAATAGCCATTGGTGAATGTAACCTGAAACAATTTGTAGCATGATTATTTCAATAATAAAACAAACATGTATCATGCTAATAGCATTAAAATTTACATCGTTTTGAAATTATTATTTGTAATGGATTTGATACCAGATAATTTTAAAATGTTTTTAAAAGAAAGTGTTAGGCAAATACATTAGAGAACTATTGTTGACAAATATATTGGCCCGTGTTAACAGTCAAATACATTAGAGAACTATTGTTGACAAATATATTGGCCCGTGTTAACAGTATCCAATCATTTTAGAATTGAATGATCTGGATCACGAGTCAATTCAAAGTAAAGTGCTCTTAGTTTAAATTGTACAGCATTGCTAACTGGACAATTAGTGCCAAATACCTATTAGTCTTAACAGAAATGTTAATGTTCTAATGATAACGGGCACGAACATGCCTTTAGAATATGTATTGAACACATTTGATATTGAACCAACGGGTTTAAGATTAGGAGCGCGGGAGGGATTTTAGACAGACGGATAAATTGTGGCCACGTGTGCTCAAAACAAACTTTCATATCATAAAGCAGATACACTTAGACTAAAACTTCCAACCTAAACTAACAAGTATAATCATTGTGCATGTAAACGAAATAGTTTAAGATTAGGAGCGCGAGATATATTGCAGTAATCGTCGATAACACGAAGATTTATGATTTAACATTAATGTTTCTATGTATCGGGCCTAGCCATGTACTGTATATCAATCCTTAATCAAATATTTATCGCGTATGAATCCGATATGTATAATAATTAAAGAAATATTTAATACGATTAGCCTTAATGTCCTCAAATTGTAAACAATAATGAAATATATACGTGTTCATGAATACACATTAACACAAATGTTTCTAAATAAAGAGAAGACGATTAACAAACTTTTATAGAAGTGTATAAACAACCCAATATAAACCAATTCTATTGAACTAAAATGTTTCAAAATCACAACATATTTAAATGTAGGGATGCAAAAGGTTAATAAAACATTAACCGTGTTACGTATGATTGTAATCGGTAAATAAACAGGTTAACGGAAAAGCTTCAAATGTTTAAGTTAAGTTGTATTACCTGTTGTATTGCACGTACATAAACTCTCTTTAAAACGGAAGTAATTTATTATTGTTTATGTTTGTTACATAAGCGGCCATATCATGTTCGTTATAAAAATGTATTACTAACACATTTAATTTAATGGATTAGCAAATTTATGTTAAACTTTGTAAGTAAATATCCTGTTAAATATAGATAAGAGATCGAGATGTTGTGAATTGTGTGTAACTCATAATGTCTTCACTATTGAAGACGAATTTCATTTTCTTGTTATCTGCCCTTTGTAGGAACCTCTCAGGTTAGAACACTTTGATAGAAATTGGTGTGAGAGAGTCCGAAGCATCGTTTTTTAGTATGGTGTCTGACTCTAGCGAGGACAATATATGGTCACTAGCTAATTTTTTGCATAAAGCTACTGTGTTTAGAAAAACGTTTATCAGCGGAAATAATGATTCAACTAACGCGTGAATAATTTTCCCCGAAACGGAAAAAATAATGCATATGTATATACATACATTTTGTTACCATTTGATTCTTTTGCATTATATGTGCTGCTTTATTTCTTAATCTCAATTGTAGTATCATATGTAAATCCACGATGTGTTGTGTATAGTTATAATATAACTGTTACATACATGTATTATGTATATGCTGAATCTGTGTATTCTGGTCTGGAGGCCCGAAAATACGAATAAACTATATTGTATTGTATTGTATCCTGTGTAAAAGCAAATGGCTTAGAAATAAACACATTAATAATGTTCATTATCATATATCTTTTTTCGATTGGGACGCCTATGTTAGCGCCGTATCGCTCAGAGCAATCTTTGTTATTAATTGCTGTGAGAATATTGATATTGTTTTTTTCTATCTCATGTCGACGTAAAGTGTTGTTTTGTTATTACATGATTTTCAATATTCGCTTTGTTAATTAATTAAAATTTGTATCCCATGGTAGAAGTGGCATGATTGTTAACATTATTTAACTTCGTTTTTACATTATGTGGTCACTTTGTATTAACCCCATCCATGTGACATTCTCACTAAAACATGTTTTATCATTGTCATTCCTTTTTTAAATTGATCTTTCCTCAAAATGATGTATGTTTTGTATATAATTGTAACGCATGCTGTTATTGCACATGAATGTTTATGGCGATAAGCGGTATGCTTAAGCTAAAATAAAATATTCTGTTATTTTCTGTTGACGAAAATAACTAACAAATATATTAAATTCTTATGAATCAAATACCACGTATACTGGATAAGATTTCAACAATTAAAGATAATCGTGATACAATTGATGTTTGTAAACACTTAATTTTGGCGAGCAATCAGTCTCGAAGATGTATTAAAAAAACATCAAATACGCTGACAAAAGACTCAATTTATTGTCGTATAATGCATACCTGGGTATTGTAAAGTATTGTTCTGTTCTGATTTGTATCGCGAGTGAAATAATCTTTTCAAGTACCGCTAATAGCCCCCACTCCTAACAGATCACGAATTATTTCGTTGCGGCGAGTAAAACAAATCGATACTGCCAATAAACAAAACTTAATATCTGTTTTAAACAACTAGGGTAATGGTTTACATTATTGATTGACACACAATATTTATCCCAGTCGTCGGCATGGCATGCTTTTTGAAGTAGGCAATAACGTTGACTGGGAGAAAGTCGAGAAATGATATTTTTGAAACGTATTCCTTTAAAATTCATTTTATTTATTAAAAAAAAATAACAATACAAATTTAACCGGTAAACCGATCGTCCATGAGGTTAACCGGTTAACCGGTTAGCCTGTTGCATCTCCAAATCTTCTGAATCTTAACATTAGAAAGGTTTGGTGCAGATCAATATGTTAACAAATGTTTTCATTGATCGAACTAGCCGAGCGAAAAAAGTATGTATTACGCATGATCTCTTAAATGTTTTTGTTACTTTTGCGAAGTCCGTCATCACTTATCACTTAGTGTTTATGAATACTTTTTGAATAATTTAAAGTATATTGGTAGTATTGTTTTAATATAGCAATGGACTAAAAATCCGAGGATCGCGGGTTCGATCCCCGGCCCGGCCGCATAACTTGTGGGGATTGGTCATGAAAGGCTTTCGACAGCCATTATCGTCCTACCGGTGATTCAAGTAGGGCAGGGTCAGTATTCACCAAGCCATTCTTAGACTTAAGAATAAAGAATAGACTTAGAACCAAGAAAAATACATCCAGCGTTTGAATATATACATGCTTTCACTGGTAATTATGTCATTAAGACCATTTTCTACATGAAGAATGATGTATATAGAAGAGGTTAATTCCAAGATTTGTTCAAAATTAAAGCAATCCTTAAACATTTCAATATAAAGAATATTCTTTTTTCTTAGATTTAAGTCTTATAATTGTTTGGTGAATACGTGCCCTGGTGTATACGTGCACATAGTACTGGTTAAACAGCTAGAATACTAGAGAGATAGTTTATTTGCTTTACGGCCACCGGCCCTTGCATAAACATTTTAACATACAAGATGCATATAGGTATAATATCAATGTGAACACATATAATTCAATAGTGGTACAGCAAAACAAGTTAACAACATTTTAAGTCTTTCGAAGGCATAGTAAATATACTTGACAATATTTTGAATACTGTGTTCATCACGCGAGGTCATAGCGCATAGGTAAATGTGTTGATTGTTGGATGATTGTAAAACCTGGAAGATATATACCTTTCACGAAGATCCTCATAGAAAGAACATACAAGTAAGAAATGATATTATTTTTCAATAGAAGTTTTGCAAAAGGGACATAACATTTCGTTTCGTTCTAGATTTATGTATCGCCCATGTTCAATCATAAGTTGATGTGATGATGTACTGAAGCGGACATATGCATTTCTTAATTTTCGAATTAAAAGGACGTTAAGGTACTTTTCCCATTCAAAATTTGTTTTAAAACCGGAAAAGGTTATCAATTTTGCAGTATCATTGCAAGATTGTGACCAAGACTGTTATATCTCTCAAGCGTTGAAAATAACGCTAATAGGAAAAGTGTGAGTTGGTTGAGTGACATCTGTAGTATGACTGAAATACTGTTGAAAACGGTGAAAACGCCAACTTAACGAACAAACAAAATGAGTGTACACCTTTTTGCAAATTGCAGTGTGCGAATCAACTACAACTAAATATCAAAACAATGTATGTTAGGTATAGCAAGGTAAGTACGCAAATTGTGCTCCGCCCACCATTTGTCGATATGGTATCACAGTGATTGAATATAGCAAAACTACGGAATACCGTTAGGGCCATCGTGGTTACACATAAAAATCCAGAGGGCGACAATGCGAAAGTGCGATAGTACGATGGCGACAATGCGATAGTACGGTGGCGACAATGCGATCGTACGATGGCGACAATGCGATAGTGCGATAATACGATGACGACAGTGCGACACTACGATGGCGACAGTGCGAAAGTTTGATGGCGACAATGCAACAGTACGATAACGACAATGCGACAGTGCGACAATACGGTGGCGACTGTGCGATAGTACGATGGCGACAAGGCGATAATACGATGACGACAGTACGATGAATATCGCATTGTCGCCATCGTACTATCGCGTTGTCGCATTGTCGCCATCGTACTATCGCATTGTCGCCATCGAACTATCGCATTGTCGCCATCGTACTATCGCATTGTCGCCCTCTGGATTGGAATGTATAACCACGATGGCATTTTTGGTATTCCGTACAAAACGAAACAATCTCTAAAAGTGATTAATCGATACCGGGTTACCGAGGATTTTATGTTAAATGCTACTTTTTATTTTATAAACGAAAACAATATAATAAATATTTAAATGAATACCTAAACATAATTTCGAGACAAAGTGTAGTTTATCGTGAAATCAATTTGACTTGATACATATTAGAAACCGGGACATATTTATTGAGCTTACAAGTTAATGTTAATGAGCAAATATACACAAAATGTTGTTAAAATATTGTTCATACCTGATCACATGAACAGAAGGTCAGTTATCCACCAAAGCCAATGTCGCACTAAATCTTTCTCGGTCTTGTTCCAAATTTAAGGAATAGATATTTGTTTCAAGAAATCGCAAAAATTTCCACGGAAAATGACAAACTTACTTCCTCTTTCGATTTACCTTATAATGACATTGATGTTTATGAACCGATATTGAAATTTGTATATTCACCTGCACGTATCAGGTGACATTAAACTTGTTTTGAAGATAAGGTCTTTTGAAATATTGATTTTGTAGTAAAATACTACTAATGTGGTTTTGCAGTATTTTCGATTAAAAACGATCGTGCAGCTATTGATCTTTGCGTGATAGCATTTTATTTGCATAATTAGCCGATAGTAAGGGGGATTTTATTTGTGCTCGTAGGGAGAATAGTCAGTAACATAGCATTCGAACTTATGGAAAATTCAACGTGTGATTGAAGTCACTAAAGAAATCTTGTCACAAACCTTTCTTAAAGTTTTCCATATAGCTGAATAACGTTTAAGTCCTTTTTGTAGACTACTGTGGATGTAAGAGTAGTCGCTTTATTGGAACAATATTCGTAAATCGACTAATTCCAAATTTCCGAAGTATGTTTTAAAATAAAAGTACATAAACACATGTTTTATGGAAATATATGTGAAANAAAAAAAAAAAAAAAAAAAAAAAAAAAAAAAAAAAAAAAAAAAAAAAAAAAAAAAAAAAAAAAAAAAAAAAAAAAAAAAAAAAAAAAAAAATAATTAAACATATTTCAAACAAATATAGAATACATTTTCCTGTGTGTTTTTTTCTGCATATATACTATGTATTTAGCATGCTATGTGACACACACACTAGAAATGGTACAATTAGCCGTACCTATATTCTCTTTCTACATGAATTACTACTTATAATCTTTAACCTTTAAAGTGTAAAGTTCTTAGCTTTTATAAAAAAAAAATCATTTATTGTTCAACTCCCGGTGTTGTCTCATTTCTTAAGATGACTATAAAGCGTTGACAAAAAAAGTTTAATGTGTTGGTTTTTTGCTGCGATTACAAACCCAGTATGGGGAACAATTATAATATGTACAAGCGTTTTAAAAATCCATGTATAAAACATCTTAATTACCGAATAATATCATTTTATATACAAAAAAGGTAATTGACATAACTTTGTTTTCTTTAAAAAGATGATACAAAAATGTCATATTGAGCCGTTTTCTCAAGAGCAGAGGCATATTATAAATATAAATTGACAGAAAGAAATATGAATACATATAAATATGTGTATCATTTACACGTGGGCTATACACTAACGATGTATATGTGATAATTCAGATATTAATTTATCGCAAAGTTCTCAATTGAACAAGTGAGTTATTATCAATCTTTGAAGACTAGTCGTGTGTTAACTTGAAGAATTGCGCTGCCGTGTACAGATATATAAGAGAGTGCCCTTAAAGTGTGCATTGAACCTTAAGGTTTCACACCAATGAGTCCATTTTAAAACTAAAACTTAAAGGCGCACTACATTTTCAAATTTCGAAGTGAATAATTTTATCAAAATGTTAAGTGAATAATTCAGAAATAAAGCATAATTTGGCAGTTAAAATGCCTAAAATAGTTCAGTAGCGACGCGTAAGAATGATTATTTGGCAACACTCAACAAAAAAGACCATTATTTTTATTTAAACATGATCCGACACATATTTTTGCAACTGAATTTTTTGTTCGGACTCGTCAAATAATCGCGTTGATTATTTGGTAGGTTTATACTAGTATTTGTGTTATATCAATAGATTCAAAAGCGAGGATCATGAAATAATACAGTATATGAAACACTCTTTGGCCGTAATATGACTTTCCTACCCTCTGGGTCTGTGCCAATAACACGTAAGTACTACATGAGTTGTGTTGGTTGATTTGTTGTTGTTTTAACAAAACGCAGATTAACATGATACATTTAACATTTAACAATATTAATTTGTCATTTGTAAATTTAATACTTCTCAGAAAAATTCTCACATTAATCGCTATGTCAATAAATCCACTTTGTACCACGTTTCTTTGTTAACATACTCAATACTTGGATTTTTAAACGTATTTGTAAGCAATTTTTAATCGATTCCAAATAATTATTGATAACAAATCAATGCAAGACGGTTACTAGATTGTAAATAAACAATGTTTTGTCATAATCCCTGTAAATGTCTTACATCTTTTGCACAAAACACTTTAACCTCGACAGAATAAAACAAAATAAACATTGACAAACTCGTCGAGGAATTGTCAACAGAACTCGTGATAAAAATGATTTATCAAGTGACGGAATAGGAAACCTGTGAATATAACTACTTTTGAAATCGTTGTACCGATGTCTTAGAACAAAGTATGTGAGTTGTCATTGTACCTTTAACAGTTAGAGTCTTTGATTTTCACCGACGCATTTCATTATCGCATTTAGTGTATTGTTTAATAGTCCTTTGTACAATTCATAGCGTATATAGTCCATTATGACATAAAGCATACACTTAATAGACATTTTGAAAACAATATGGTGTCATAATAATTTCTCCAACCGGCTAAAATTGGGGAACTGGGCAAGATATGTGGATACATTTAGTTTTGTGACACTAGCAAGAAGTATCTGACGCTGGGTTCTTTTTAACTATCAAATGGTCAGGACGTGATATTTGAATGAACGAGTATAAATAAAACATATTCATGTTGCAAAATGGCGTCGGCGAAGACGGTGGAAGTCTCCACCGGATATAGCGGTTATACCAAGATAGTGTTACTGATCATGCGCAGTGCGATGCGCGTGATGAAACGTTTGCTGCTGCGGTTCATTTCCGCCCTGAAACTTGACCTCACGAGCTTCCTGGATAAGTATAAACCAGACATTCTCGACACGGAGGTCGGTGAGAAATACCGACACGTGCTGTATCCTATGCGTGGACCGGAAACCACGATCACCAAGTGGGACATGTCGGTATTGACGTGCATCCTCGCGGAGGCTTTTCGGCGGATACTGATTCTCCACGTTAAGCGTCTAAACGCTACGTTCGACGGCTTTCTGCGTCGTCACCGGACCAGCATCCTCAGCTCGCCGACCGGAAGAGCGTACATGCTGATCCTGTTCCCAAAGAGCGGAAGAGCGTCGGACGTTAAGTTCTGGAACATGTCGCTGCTAGCGACGGTGTTGTCGAAGGCGTGTAACGATCCTCTCCATATCCCATCGCACCTCTTCCGCGACATCGGCTACATCTGCCGCCTCCGAAAGGAGCTCTACCACAGCACGGAGCCGCTGCTGACGCACGATGACTACTTCCGGTACTTGGGGAGCATTAAGGTTATAATAAAGTTATTTCCGATCTTTTCTATTGTCAGTGTAAAACCGACATTTTTTAAACATAAACGCAACAATTTGCATGCAATAATTTGCACATTTGCACTATAATACTTTCCAATCCTTATAATTTCAGTGTTAAATCGACAACTCTTACGATAAGCGCAACAATTTTCACATAACAACCCATATTACCATACATGTTTTCAATAGCCTTCTAAGCTGAATGGTTTTAACAATTAAAAGGTATGGCATGTTATATGTTGGAGGTACGCAAAACTGGAAGGTTTTTACTGTTGTATTATCATAGTTTTACCTGATTCATTCTAAGTGAATGTTACCCGCTTTCGCGCAAACATGTTAACCCTACGAACATGCCAACAAACATGAATATCATTACACGTGTAAATATTAAATCAGTTTCATTTGTAGATTTATTTAGAGACTGAATGCACAGCGTATTTGATTGAGCCGCGCACTGGGGAAACGGGTCTTAATGCATGTGCGTAAAGTGTCGTCATACGCATTAAGCCCCGTTTTCCCTTAGCGAGGCTCAATAAGTGCAATACAACCTGCAGGGCTTCATCGAACGGGCCCTTGTGTACCAAGGAAGCAAGGCGTTCAAGCAGAGGACCCTACAGGAAGTGGCCGAAATAGAAAAGGGTATCTTTTATGAGACCGGAAGTGATCGAAAGGGTGGCATACCGAAAGGTAAGACGCTCAGATAACTCCGTTGCCATTTTTAAACTGATATTTTATTAAACGTAAATCAACATAGTTTTAAAGGGACCTGTTTATAGATTGAAAATCCATATGTTAATCAAATATACCAAAAATAATAGTTTAGTGTATTTCATGAGTGTAATTACCTAACGGACAACAAATTAAACAAAAATACTTTGTAGGCAATGAGTACTCATAATAAGATACACACGAAAGTTGTCAGTTACTCTAAAAAGGAAATATTGTGTAATGATTTTCTTATCATGGCTCATAAGACGTGGATCGCTAATATTAATTAAAAATTAAAGCTTACAGGTTATTTATCGAGTGGTTAAAGCGTTTGACTTTACGATTTAGACAACTTGGGTGCGAATCCTATTTTCAACTTCTTTTTCTTTTGACTATGCTTGACCAATTTTGTTCATTTTCTTTAATCTTCCAAGTTCATAAATCGAATTGCATACTCCAAACTTTAGTGAACAAGTCTCTTTTAATGTTTATATGAACGTCATTATATATTTATTTGTTCAGAATATGTTAAATGATTTGAAAGATAACATAAAAATAACACCAATCTTCCAATTACATATCAATCGTGGGTGTATTTATTATTCTAATTGCAGATATTGCCGAGTCAACAACCATTGTAACCGAGAGAATAGATGTCATCGACAAAAGTGAGCTTCATTTCCACAAATATTTTCTGTTGTTTTTTTACCTGTATAGAAGTAAGAATTGTGAATTTTTTGGGCTGCTGATGATAACGTATTTGTTATTGATCTATATGATTATTACAAAGAAGACTTTGGTCATTTAAGTTACGTAAAGAAGAAAAATACGAAGATGATGATGATGATGATGACGATGAAGATGACGATGACGACGACGACGACGACGACGACGACGTTCTAGATAATTTTTGACCCATGGGGGTAAATACGCCCACTTTTCAAAGCATGGAGGTAAATGGTCAAATTTTGCCTTGCTTGAATGGTAACTTGCTAAAAGTAAAACAAGAATATAGCCGGGGTACAGATCGACACACTAATTTAATCATGTTAAACACAATTAACACAATATTCGATTTGAAAACAGAGGAAATTAAATCAATTTTACTTTGAGAAGTATTTTTTTGGCTCCGAAGAAGCCATGCTGACCTCTTCATGTAATTTAATAAACACATAAGCGCTTGACTGTCTGTTACAAAAAAATCAATACTAAATTTACCATGCGTCTAGATAATACAGAGTAAACATACCGACTGGCTAACTATTTGTACAATCCAGCGCACAAATTAGCTCTAATTTTTTTCGATAACCAGTCTCATATTTTGGCGAAAGACAATCAGCTGTTTATATTTTTTGTTTAAGTTGTACGCAGAGAATTACATCATTTGCGTAAGTCCAGATTGGCTTGCTTAAATGTACGCTTGGAAATGATAAATTGAGCGTACCTTGATATTTCTAATGCGTATATTACGCTGATACGCAGCTTATAATCTAGAACGCTGCCGATGACGACGATATCGACGACGACGATGACGATGACGAAATGTTGCATGTTCATAAATTGAAATTATTTTGCCAAATTACTTGTTCACAGAGATCGACTACTTGTATCGAATGGTTCAGCGACTGGAAGGAAGTAGCCAGTTGTCTGGTACGTATCTATACTTAACGTTATAATCAATACGGCTCAATTGGTCGTTGTCGGCTCAGGTACTACTTAAAAGTATACTACACTGTACCCCGGGTACGGAAAATACGCTTAAAGGCATCCGGTCATACTCCGGCATATTTTGTAGTATAATAGTGTCCGTACCCCGGGTACTTAGTAGTATATTTCTTATAAATACCCGGGGTACTTTTAAGTATAACCTGAGCCGACAATGACCAATCGAGCGTCAATAAATGCTTGCCATGTAACTATAATGCACAATTTTGGACAGTCGACGTTCTATTCTGGATTTTCGTAATTAAGAAGTTGTCTCCCATTCGGGTAGGTATCACGAGTATCCCGGGTAAAAAGCGGTCCGTCTAAAATGCGTATATGACTCATATCCGCGGATATGACCGAAAAGTGCGGATATGGACGAATATAAGCAATATCGACACTTTTTCTGCAATGTTCATTTCAATGTTCAATGAAAAATACACAATATGTATTTAATATGCATAGTAAAATATCTTATATTTGATTGTTACTATATATTATATTTTATTGGTACGTAAAAATATGCACGTTATTTTATTTATTCAAATGAACAAAGGATATCGTAGTGCTACATTTAAATGTTTCAAGAATGATTATAACCATTATAGTTGCGCTGTTATTGAAAAGCAATGCATGTCCCGCAAAAGTTTTAGATTTTTCGTTAATATTTCAACAGTTCATATTCAATATCCCGAAAAGTTAAAATACGAAGCCTATATGTTAAAGATCAATATTACAGCTGTTACATTCACTTATAAAACATAATATTAACGAAAAATCTAAAATTTTAGCGGGACATGCATTGCTTTTCAATAACAGCGCAACTATAATGGTTATAATCATTCTTGAAACATTTAAATGTAGCACTACGATATCCTTTGTTCATTTGAATAAATAAAATNCGGACATTCACAGACACAGGTTTAAAATTTGGCTCGAAAGCATTGGAGATGGTCGACAAATTATGCATATTCCAGCACAAGAGAATTTTGTACCGCGGCATTAAATTAGGAATTCATGAAGCAATTGAAATAATGAAAAAATATCGATTGCAACTAAAAGTTTAACTTTACTGTTGATCCGATTGATGACACTATTTGAGCTTTAAGTTTAACAAGAGTCATCCAACATCAAAATTTAGTAAACGACACTCTTACCTCAATGACAACTTTAATCCAATGCTCCAAGTTTCCAATTATACATTACAAACACACAATCCGAAATACGTTTTGGGTTCGTTCATGCTTTTTTAAATAAATGTTGAACTGTTAAATAAACCACAACGTCCGAATTGTTGTCACTAAAATTCGTCACATAAATGACGTCACACGAGATACGTCATAAATTTCGTCATCAGTTGAATGAAAATAAAAGTACGGAAAATTGGTTCGGTAATAACTTTAAGTGAAGGAAAAAAATTAAATGATGAACATATGCAATAAACAGGTCATTATATGGAGAAAGTGTGCCTTTAGTGGTTATTGGCACACTTGGTGTTTATTTGCACTCGGGCTAAAGCCCTCGTGCAAATAACTCACCAAGTGTGCCAATAACCACTAAAGGCACACTTTCTCCATATAATAATCTATACATACTTAACGTTATAATCAATACGGCTCAATTGGTCGTTGTCGGCTCAGGTACTACTTAAAAGTATACTACACTGTACCCCGGGTACGGAAAATACGCTTAGCTTATTTTGTAGTATGATAGTGTCCGTACCCCGGGTACTTAGTAGTATATTTTTTTTAAATACCCGGGGTACTTTTCAGTATAACCTGCGCCGACAATGACCAATCGAGCGTCAATAAATTCTTGACATGTAACTATAATGCACAATTTTGGACAGTCGACGTATTATTTAGCTAGACGATGTCGTTGGTAAGCTTGACACACTGGCTAACCATTGTAACGGCAAATTAGGCTACCAGATGTAAACGTGTGTGTGATGCTTTTAAGGAAGCGTACTAGTAAATGTTTAACAGTTAAATTTTGCATGTATTTTACATATGTTTGGTGTGCTTGAATATTTATCAAGTGTCTCATACTATAATTGCTTAAATTATGTGTTAAATTCACACCTTTTACGTTAACGTTAGCGGTTGTTAAGGCCATAAGCAGCTTAGTCCCTGTATATAGGAACCCATAGCGGGTGTTATAGAACTTGCGTATGCTGCTTTATCAATACGTGAATTCAAATTATTTTAATTATACATAACTTGCATGTTTCTGTTAAATTTATTGTACACAATGATCAAGTATGTTATGTATATAATTAAGGGTGTTATTAGTTTTGTATATGCTTATATTTGAGCCTCGCTCTGTGAAAATGGAGTTTAACGCATGTGTGTAAAGTGTCGTCCAGGTTAGCCTGTTCAGTCCGCACAGGCTTATCAGGGACGTCACTTTCCGCTGTTGTGGATTTTTATTCGTTTAAAGGAAGTCTCTTGTAAACCAAAATCCAGTCTAGGCGGAAAGTGTCGTCCCTGATTAGCCTGTGTGAACTGCACAGGCTAATCTGGGACGACACTTAACGCACATGCATTTAACCCATTTTCAAAGAACGATGCTCATCTTAATCCTTTTACCAAACAGAGCCAATTGTTGGCGGGAACGAGACGTTCTTTTCCACGGAGGACCACTCCGCGAGGAGCGAGGGGAATCCACTTCCGTCTCGACTGAACCACATCCGGGAGTCACTGAGGGAGGCTCAGAGAGACCTGCACGGTGAAAACAGTTGATTTTTATCATAAGAAATAAAACATACGCCGAGTTTAAAAAATTCTTATGGCTTTTAATAAGTGTGCTCTCGTTGTGTTTGTTGTTGTTTTTCGAAACAAAATACTAGATATCCAGCTTTAGAGGTACGTTGCAAAAACAATGTGCGTTCACAACCTTAAATGGCAATAAAGAAATATTACAACATTTTAAGGTCAACATGATGCAATTAGGGGGTTCAAATTGCCTTATCCATTTATATTTGTGATAAAAACTGTCGTACAAGTCTTCTGTAATGTACACTTTTTGTTGCCGTTGTTGTTCATTTGGTGTCGGAGTGTGCTTTGCAATAATATTGCATATTTTATTAGATCAAATACTTTTTTATTCTTAATTTACAAACATTCCATTATAACGTGTCTATTTCAGCTGCGGGACACCTGCGACGATTGTCTGGAGTCGATGAGGACGAAGTTAGCAGGGTACCAAGATATTCAGGTTCGGTTTTCACTCTGGATTAACAGACGATTTATTGCATTTTCTATTTTACGGAGGAATCCGGAGATAGTCTATGTCTCACGATTTGCTCGGTAGTTTTACGCCAACAACTTCATTGATAATTGTTTATGGGCAGTTTACAATATGGTGAACAAATGGTCTATCACTTAAAAAAAGTTATTTTTAATTTATCACGCGATAGGTAGTAGGTGATTTCAATAAATGTTTTAAATATTTATTAATTTTTTAAATCAATAATGTTTGTAGTGTGCACGAATTCCTGAGCTCTGACCAAAATGTAAGGTGTCTAATTACTAGTACATAGAACTCTCTTACCATAACAAAATAACCTTTGGAAAAGAGTGACTACTCTTTAGGAAAAAAATACTTTTAGGTATTTTTATCATTCCATGAACGAAAAATACACGTGAAGGAGTAAATAAAACCATATGTGTATTTGTATTCTATTTTATTTGTTTCAAATTTTGTTTTGGTGAACAAGATCAAATTCTCAAATTTGAAATTTGATTTAATATCCCCAACCCTCATTATACATTTTTCAGTATTATATATGATATATTTTAGTGAAATAGCAGTCTCATTGTCCGATATTTTCAGAACCTGGACGTCTGGACGACACTCACGATGAACACCGGTGGCATAACACCTCATCAGGTATGTATCTCACATTATGTAGTGGTGTAGAAGTGGTTACATACATGCTTCACGATCCAGCACTTTGCAGGTTCAATTCCCCCCTACTTCGAACCCACTCATTGCTTTCTGAATGATACGTTAAACCGTGGTTTAGTGTACTATGCGCTGCTTTGAACATATAATATATATATATATATGTGTGTAAAATATAAATACTTTTCTTCCATATGAAGCAGTAACTTTTCTGTATGAAACATTTATATTCAAAATTAAGTACTTTACCATGTACAGATGGCACAAAAATAATCTTCAATTATGTTTTGAATATATAATTCAATACATAATTTAAGATTAAATGAGTGGCATTCCCGAAAAATCTGCAGTATTCCGGTATTAAATAACCACGGGTTAGGACCTAAAGTGGCAGTACACATTATTTAAGGTAGTGGTACAGACTTTATACACAAAGCAGTCTTTCTTGTGCTGTGGACATTTTATTGTTGATGATTTTGTCGCTGGTGTCTTATTTTTTGCTCTTAGTGTTTTACTTTTCGAGGTATTTTATTTTACAGATTTTAACCGTGAAACACACATAAAACTTGACATTTTACACCTAATATTATAATTGCGTTTTTCTGTTGACAATGCAGCGCGACAGCGAGTACGATCACCGGATGTGATATCACTTCCGGTTGTAGCTCAGTACGTTGATTCAACACCTCGCAATCTTCCCAGACAGTCCACACCTTATGTGGGGCTTCAGGAGGACCTGCAGAATTCCGGTATACAACCCGCCAACCGGAAGTTCAACGCTTCTAAGATCAGGCGAAAACGTTAAGGTTCATTGGCTTCTAGGACCTAATTGTCCAAATATTCTCTGTTCTCGTGAATCGTATTCTACCAAAAAAATATAGTTATCACAAATCATAATGTATAATAATAAATTATTATTTTCAATGTAGGTGGAACGTGATGTTAAAAATACTATGACTGGGATTTGTTGATATCCTAACTTATTTCCCTATATATGAGTCCGACTTACTTTCACGTTTTTCTCAATACTAAATAACGACGCTTTGTAAAAACCTTTTCAGGCAATAGACGCCTTTGATTTCATGTGATAAGTTTATTGGGGGAATAAAATGTGGTTAAGCATAATCCATTATTGTTGATCTGATTTGCAATTTAAGCACAATTATATTTTCCGTCGTTATTGTTTCGTGTTTATGTTTTAAACTGCCATTTGTTATGTTTTGAATGGCCTTATTTCATTTACGAAATGGATTTGAAACACGCATTCAATGTTATATTGTATAAAATTATATTACATATATTGTTTAACAGTGTATGATTTCAAGCAAGAATGCGAAGCAGATTTTGACTTTGAAGGATGAGGTATCTTAACGATTGAATTATGTCTGGTACTTTGACAACAAATAATTCATGATTGTATACAATAGTACAGGTATGTTGTTTGTGTTCATACGTACATGTTTATTCACACTGTAAATAAGTCGTGCTCTGGAAAAATGGGACTTTATGCATCTGCGTTAAATGTCGTCTCAGATTAGCCTGTTCAGTACGCACATGCTAATCAGAGACGACACTTTCCGCGTGTATGGTATTATTTTTATTTTTTTGTTTAAAGGAAGTCTCTTCTTAGCGAAAAGCCAGTCAAAGCGGAAAGTGTCGTCCCTGATAAGCATGTGCGAACTGCACAGGCTTATCTGGGACGACACTTTACGCATATGCATTAAGCCCCGTTTTGTCAGAACGCGGCTCAAATATATAATGCGTGTTGTTTCTTCATACGGCTGGTCTTCGTATGATGGACAGCTAAATAAAGCTGTGAATCTATCTGGTTGTTGTTGTTTGTTTGTTTGTTTTATGAATCGGTATACGTATGCTGGTTGAGATTTTAAGTAGATGGACATAAAAATGCCTTATTTGAAAAGTTAGCTCTCCGTCGTTATTTTTATCAACTGGTCATACACCACCACACTTAATCCAGGCAGATATGCAACACATTGCTATATATATATATTACAAACACATGCAAGAGACAGTTGGAAAAAAATAACATATAATATATATAATATATAAATACGTACCTTTTACACATTAATACAACGTTCAAAAATCCACTGACAAAACGTTTTAGGAAGTATAATCAACGATCTATAAATATACATATCTTTGGTATCATATAGATCTACGGCGAGTTTATCGATATTAAAAATTTGTTTTAACAAAGCAAATATATTAAATAACTACTTTTAAGTTACACTTGAATGCGCTTATTGTCGCTTAAACTAGCCTTCATTTGGCGAATTCTGACCCGGTGAGAAGCGTTTACTTGGGGATTCACTTTCGAAACAAAAAAAGAATCAGCTGCCTAGGTAGAAAATTATTAATTTCTCGATATCTCCAAATACAAATGTATATATTATACAAAACGCTTAAATATCTGGCGATTACCATAGGTTCAGTTGGTACTAATATGCACCCATGATATGTTTACCGTAAAAAAGTAATAACTCTAAATCTTCCACACTCGTCAGACAAGAAAAGTCCGTAATCATCATTTAAAATTGTTTCGTAATAGGGAAACTTTATATGTTTATTCACGCCGATAAACTATTTCGTAAAATCACGAACAGAAACTTTCGTTAAGTTATGTCAGTAAACATCGTAGCCACGTGCAAACCCAACCTAGGGTTTAAATTAAACCCTTTCAACGCTATCAACAGCTGTCTGTTAGATATTGAGTTTTACTTTGGGTTAAATAACAATGCACTAAAGCGTATCGTTGGGTTAAATGTGTGAATACCGTAGTTGAAATCATAATCTATTGTTAAACATGACATTCAAAACGGTCGTAATAATCATATTTGTACTATATTTGTTATTTGTTGGAATACAATTTTGGATGCAACAGAAGAACTACAACTTTTCACCGAAAGTCGTTGAGGAAATCGCTCTTAAGCATAAAGGTTAGTTGCTCTATTGAAACTGAAAGTAGACTTGTCTCACCACTATTCAGAACAATGTTACAGGTGTAATATGGTAAACCGTTACGCGGTATTGAAGTCGAAATGTGTAATATATTGTTATCTGCTCAGTGTTATTTCAAATGATTCACATTGTCACATGTAGATACAGACAGGAACTTATAGGAGAAGATTCTAGATCCTCTTGACAAGCGAACCTTGGACGGTACATTTATTATTTCTTAGTTAAAGGGGCTTGTTGCAGTTTGGCAAAACGACAATTAAAAAAGGTCATATTCAAGAAAAATGCTAAAAATATACATTCATTTATTGATAAAGATGTACCAATCTAAAGGCATTTCATACAGGTCGGATTGAACAAAAATGGTAAAATCTACTAACGCAATAAAGTACCTTCCTACATAAGTTCTTCTTGTATGCTCTGAGCTTTTATGAGTGCATTCGAACACCTCAAGGTTCTTCCTGTTATTAAACCGCGTTAAAAAATTAAGTCTCAAGTTTTTCTATAAAATCGACTCCAATCAAGCTAATATATTGTAACAAACATAATACCTGTTACCACCGACATCAATTTGCGTGTTGTTTGTTGATACATGCTCAAAACATAAAGTTGATAAAAATGGTAATCAAACCGAAAGCCGAAGTTTTGAATTAACGATTCGATCATTCGTCCGGAGGTTCCGGATAAAATATGTATTACGATTGGTTGATTAGACACGAGATCTATCTCGCGTATGATTCCGGAGCTAGTCGATAGCGTATTTTCGAATTCGGAATATTCCGGTTTGTCCATTGCAAAAACTTACACATTTAAATTGAACCGTTGACGTGTTTGAAATTTTGGATTAATATCATTATTATGCGAGCACACCATATCACGTAAAATGTTTTAAGTTGCGTATTAGTGATATATTAATGATATGTTTGTGGTTATGTTTGCCAGAAAATAGTTTATGTTGCTAATTTTACCGATTAAGTACCGCCCGGATTCTCGGCGCAAAAATGTCTATGCTTAATCGCGTTATCGGTTTCAACTCCCAGCGACCCGGAGGTAGTTATTTCAACTATTTCATACATAACAGAAATTGCGGCGTAATGTTGTGCTATTCAAAGGGCCATTCGCACTGGCCATACAAAACCAACTCTATAGGCATGTACGTATTGAAATACAATTATTATAACTATTGAAACGATATTATTTTCAAAGACAAAGAACTCGCGAAGGCTTTTGATGACATATACAAGGAGTTCTCAACGCGCTTTGATGGTCACATACTTCCGGAGTCGGACCGGAAGTGGCTGTTCATGAACGCCGGTGGCTGGATGGGCGGCATGCAGATTATGCACGCGTCCATCACGGAGTACCTCATATTCTTCGGAACTGGTGTGAACACTTCCGGTAACTCAGGTGAGTCACGACAATAACAGTTATTTGTGCTGCTTAATGCCAGAAGCATAACATGTTCTAACTTGTGGAGCGAACTTTTTCAAAAGTTCACGTTTGTGAGAAAGCTCTAGTTTTTGTCGTCACATAATTTAGGACTACACAGACAAATTACTCAAAAAAGACTCAATACATGTAATTCGAAACAACGAGCTAAAAGTTGTTTTAATATACGAGTATGCACAACTTCTATTAATGTAGAATTTCCCCCATTATTCCGTGAAAGTTCCATGCACAATGCTTGACTTTGCCATGCAGAACACTCAAACCTACACAGACGAAAAATGTAAAAAATCTCCTTGGCAGAGGTACGAGCTAGTGCCGGTCAATTTTCAGTAAACAAATTTGAATCGATATCTTGCAGGTAGATACTGGGCGAACATTTCGGACACCATTCTTACTGGTTCTTTCCGGCAATGGAAGGAGGGTGGATTCCATTCGGAGGTGTTCGGGCCAGGTATAGGAAAAAAATGAGATCGTGTAACAACCTTTTTTCCCATTATTTAGGAATCAATAGTTAAGCATGGTACACGCAACAAATTCCTTTGCTGGAATGGAAATGCTGTACCCCGTTTATTTATCGGGTTGTGATCTTTGTGTAATTGCTTTTAAATTATATTTTTATTTCTTTTTTATTTATGTTTATGTAACTAAACAATGTGTTTCTAAACTATCAATTAATCGTTTTGTATTGCCAGATAAACAAGGGCTTTAAGCCATTATGCATTTGAAAAGTATCACGAGGGCATTTAGCTCCAGTACCTTCATACCAACACGCCATAACACAAATGGAAGAGTTGTTCATTGTGTTCTTTAACAACGATAGCTTTGCTCTTTGCCTCTGTAACGGAAGATCGGCGGGAGTAATGTTATAATACGAGCGGCGCTCGGAGAAAATAGGGCTTTATGCTTGTGCGTTAAGTGTCGTCTGCATCTGCTAATGAGGGACAACACTTTCCGCCTATACTTGATTTTCGCTAAAAAAAGACTCCCTTTAAATAAAAAAATAATAAATACAAGCGGAAAGTCCCTGAAAATGCAGTCCTCTCAGGCTTATCTTGGACGACAATTTACGCAGATGCCTTAAGTCCGGTTTTTCGCAAAGCGAGGCTCATACTTTGTTCTATTCCAGGAGACACGGTGCACCACTACTGGGGCGAGGTCTCGGCCGTCCAGTGGGACGCGGGCACCTGGATGGTCGAGTACGGCCGGGGCTTTATTCCGTCAACGCTGTTCTTCGCGTTGGCCGATACGTTTACGTCAACTCTAGACTTTCTGACTCTGTACCACACCATTTTACTGTACGGGAAATCATTGTTTTTGGAGACACAAACGTGCATGGGGGAAATGTTTGGATAAAATGAATGTGACAGGGTGGTAACTGATGTTTTTTAGACGAACGAATGGCCATTTGTCCATGTTTTGGTTATCCAAAACAAAATGTAAATCATGGAAATGTGTTGGATAAATATGAATGTTTAGTGACGTTTGACATACAGACCAATTGGCGGTTTTCTATTTTTTTAAATTCCAAAACATAAAAGCATTTTTAATGGAGGTCACAGTTGATGGCAGCATGTTTTCATGCCCCCGAAGGTGGGCATATAGTGATCGCACTGTCCGTCTGAAATTCCGTCACACTTTTAGTTTAGGTTTCGAAAACTGTGGAAAAACAATTTGCGTTTAGGTTTACAAAAATGTGGAAAAAGGGGGCATATGTCATCCTATGGTGAGAGCTATTGTTCTTTTTTATTATGATCGAGATATTAAGTTAAGTCATTAAATCTGCCAAGTTAAGTAATTTAATAACTTACTTATAAAAAGCCAACATAGTTTAACCTATATAATACCAGTGTATACGTCATATGCAAACGTCAAACTGAATAATACTAACAGAATAGAGACCCAAAGTGATAATTGCTTATTAAATAAATCCCCAAATTGAGTATTGCTGTGAACAAGAAACAGAACTCTTGCTTTTCATAAGTATCATTTTAAAACTGTATAGGTAGGTAGTTCTCATTTAGACAATGTGCCGAGTATTTAGAGTTATTGACCTTTTTGCTTAAATTTTATCCAGAGCATATCTTGCAATGTAAAAGGGACATCAACTTGAAACTTTATAGGTAGGTAGATCTAATTTAGGGGATGTGCAGTGAACGAACTATAACTCTTTCTTCCCTTGTTGTAGAGTTATTCTTCATTGCTATATATTGTATTCGGAGGGAGGCGGGTCATAATGATCGTGTGAATTGTTTTCATAGATTTATATCAATGTTTGATAGTAATACTTATTAACTTATCGAGCTATGATGCATATATGTTTTGCACGTTTTGTACTTCAATATTGAATATTGTACAAAATTAAACTTATCATATGCAATATTTCCTTAATCCAACTCCCAACATTTGTATGAGTTTTGTTTCATGTGTTTGATATTCAACTTTTTTTTACAATGAAAATAAACGATTTCCAAATATGCTTGTGTTAACAATGCAAAACTTAAATACGACCTACAATTAAGTAACAGTGCATTAATTTACTAACCAAATGCACTCACGCAAGTATACACGGAACAAAAAGCATCTTATGTTTGTACGACTCATTTATTTAACAAACAATAACAAAACAAAATATGTACGATTCAATATTTACGTCATGTTGTTATAAATCATTAATATATTACGCATATGGCAAAGAATATACAAATATATATAATTACAAATCGGTGCGAACAATATTCAAGTAGACTATAGATTGAGCCTCGCTCTGTGAAACGAGGTTTTAATGCATGTGCGTAAAGTATCGTCCCATAATAGCCTGTGCAGTTCGCACATGCTAATAAGGGACGAAACTTTCCACTTTTATATTTTTGGTTTAAAGAAAGTCTCTTCTTAGCAAGAATCCAGTTAAAGTGGAAAGTGTCGTCCCTGATAAGCCTGTGCGGACTGCACAGGCCAATCTGGACGGACACTACGCACAGGCATCTAACACCCTTTTCACAGAGCGAGGCTCATAATTATCATTAAAAATCGCCGCGAGCAATATTTATGTAGAGTATATATAGAAATAAGTGTTAGAGTAATATGTACAAGTACATCTTAAACACTGAAAGTGTGTCGTTAGAACTACATCAACATCGCCAATAACTATACCTTTATTGGCACATGACACAAAAAGATCAATGTTTATGCATTCTTAAATTTAGTTTTAAGATCTGTAACCGTATATTTCATGAAGACATCGATTATCTTTAATAAAGAAAGGTAAATGATCTTTTACGCAAAGCATCTTGGTAGACACAATTGCCAGCTACATTTTAACGGACATTTGAAGGAAGCATTATAAGCTCATACAATTGTTCACCTAGTTTAGTACAGGCCCTCATTACAACGCCAAAAGTGTTTCTCCTAAATTGTTTAATACATTTAGGCACATCACACGATGTCAGCTAAAAACGCATTAAATTCACAATTTGAAGTTACGTTTCTTTGAAGGCAACTATTTACGGATATTGATTCACAAACAGCCCTTAAATAGAAGTCAAATGTAAGAACCCTCGCATGATAAAAGCGTAATTAATTCGGATCGCACTATCGAAAAAATTCCTAAAATACGAGTTACATTTCAGTCCCATCGTCAAGTAAAGATCCATAAGATCTCATTTCATTCTACGAAATGCGTGGCATTGCTCTCAAAAATAATAAGCAATGCCCTGTTTACTGAACAGTTGTCATGCGCTTACTGCTTACACTAAGAGCAAACTTATTTGATAAAAAAATGAGTCGCGCTCTGAGAAAACGGTGTTAAATGCATGTCCGACGATAATTTCCGTTAAGAGTCTGCCTTTAAACGGAAAAAAAACAATAATAGCGGAAAGTGGCGTCCCTGATTAGCCTGTCCGGACTGCACAGGCTAATCTGGAACGACACTTTACGCACATGCATTAAATCCCTTTTTCACACAGCGAAGCTCAACGTGCATACAATACATAACAAACATCATACCTGCAACTATGAGATGTGATTCCATGTAAAGTGTAAGATGTTTTCCCCTACATCTGCAGTATGTAAAATGGAACAATGACAGCAATATTATATGCTGGAAATGACGCTTGCGCATGTACTTGTACATCATACATGTATGCAAGTTTTGAATGAAAATGACCATTTGCAAACGGTACATTGTGAAAGTTTTCGTTTCAAGTCATAATAATATATCATACTAGGCAACATACGAGCGAACATTTGAATATCACATGATCTACTGGAAGAACAATTAGTGTGTACTATTGTCCTCTTAAATACAGGTAAGCATGTACTTGAATGCGTAAAAAAAGCTATTGCAAGTCAACAACTAATTTTTGATTTTGATTAATTCTTCAATACGCAAAAGGACCCTTTAAATGACTTGTATTGGATGTAAACACATAAACACGAGTTTCCAATGCTCACCTACCAAGTCCCTTGTGGCATTACTCATCTCGTTTTGAACAGCATATATCTTAACACAATATTGTAAATGTTTAAATTCATAAATTATATATTAAGAATCTTGATGGTGAGCTGATTAAACCAACGAACAATAATGATGAGCAGCCATTTCCTGTGTCGCTTGTTCTAAGAAAACTGGCCATAATGCATGTAGGTAAAATGCAGTCCGCACAGGCTAATCCGGACGACACTTTCTGCTTAAATTGGATTTTCGCTAAGAAGAGACATCAATTTAACGAAAAATTCCATAAAAGCGGAAATTGTCGTCCCTGATTAGCCTGTGCGAACTGCACAGGCTAATCTGGGATGACAATTTACGCACAAGCATTATGCCCAGTTTTCTCAGAACACGACACATATTAACGGGGACTACAGTACGGTTGCGCTGTGGTTTGACCGTACGGTCGCATTGTCGACTGCCCATACGGCTGCTCTGTAGAAACTACCGTACGGTCGTATTTCGATTTGACCGCAGGGTCGCTCTATGGTCGAGCCGAACGGTCTTACTTCAGAAACTGACCGCACAGCGGCAAGGTAGACTGACTTCGGTTGCACTTTAGACTGGGCCGCCATGATTCACGACGGTCACCATTGCGACTGTGAAGCATATTGCGTAAGACCGTTGTGTCCGGGAACGCTTTACGTGATAATGTGATTTTCATGAGATGTGTGTGAGATAGTGCGTGAGATTCATGGGTGTGTGTGAGTTCACATGAACTGTAGCGTGTGAAGAATGTTTCTGTTGGACTCGTGTTCAAATTCCTGGATAATCTCGTCGATCTCGTTGTCAATGTCGTCACATTCGCTGAGCTGAAAATGCAACAAACACACCGATTTGTTACTGATATACAGTGTTTGGTTGGGCTAAAAAAACATGATCGCCGTTGCTATTTACAAGTTGATAATAATTCTTGCAAATCAAGGATTGCTTATACAATTATTACTTTATATTTCAAATACCCTATGCCTATTAAAAGCCCATGGTTGCATAGTCCAATCAAATTACTTCATATCCTTGAATAGAACAAAATCAGAAGCACACGGTTCTGTTATTTTTCAACTTGTTAATTACTCGTGTACTGCCAACACTAGATTTTTTGTCATGTCATGTTTGTGTTTACCGAAAAAATAATCATAGAAGGAACATTTTCATTACTCTACTGAAAGTAATAATATATTAAGGCGAAAATTGGATTCGATAACAGAAATCCTTATCCCTTTCCCACTCCGAAGCAACGTTAAAATGGCTTCATACAACCAGCATAAACACATAGCAGCCTGCGAGTAACTCGCAGTATGTTCAGGTTGTATGCTGTTGGCTGCTCATCAGTACCTTAGAGTTGGAAATGAAGGCTTTTAAACTTCAATCTAGTTAGAAAGGTTTTTAGTTTAATTTGCTTTCTAAGGGACAACTATGAGCTCTGTGAAAATGTTTTTTCAATGCATGTGCGTAAAGTGTCGTCCAAGATTAGCCTGTGCAGTCCGCGTGACGATTCTCCGCCTAAACAGGCTTTTCGCAAAGAAGAAACTTCTAAAAATACAATAGAAGCGAAAAGCGTCGTCCCTGGCCTGTGCGGACTGCACAGGCTAATCGGGGACGACTCTTTACGCAAATGCATTAACCCCCCCCCCTCCCATTACCTGCGTGATGAGGTTCTTGATGAGGAAGGCGCCTATCGTGGCTTCCTCATGGTTATCCTGTATGTCTATGTTGATCACGTGCACTGGGTGATTCTCGCTGCGCTCTCGGCTCTCCAGCTCTGATAAGTAGCCAACACACGTTAACAATACAGCCAACAAACGTTAACAATGTAGCTAACAAAACGTTAACAAAATAGCCAACAAACGTTTACAATGTAGCCAACACACGTTAACAAAATAGGAAATACACATAAACAATATAGCCAACAAATGTAAATAATAAAGGTAACACGTTAACAGTATAGCCAACAAACGTAAACAATAAAGCCAACAAACGTTAACAATTTAGATAACAAACGTTAACAATATAGCCATCAAACGTTAACGATATAGCAAATAAACGTTAACAATCAGAAATGTGAATGATTAAGACAAGTATGTAGCATTTGCCATTGAGCGTCTTTTCGCGCTTGAGACCAGTCAATCTACGATTTACTTTACCAAATATTAGTTTATAATTAAGTGGTTAATAACATGATGGTGTAATCCAACTCAGAATTTACTTTAAAGTTTGTAGATAAACGACCCTAGAGCGACAGAAAAAGCGGAGCAAATCTTTTTTGAGGGTTCCATTGTACAAATACTACATATTTCTATTTAAATTGTGCGGCAGCATACGATTTTATACTTTTGATTTTAAAACCACCGTTACGTAACCTTTTTTACAATCTGCCACGTTATAAATTGGTCAAATGTGCAAGTCATCAATAATATTCCTATTCACACCTTGAGACACAATGCCCACATACAGGTGTTGCATCTTTTAAAGGATTCACATGCATAACTGATCCCAAAATTCTTATCCTGAAATATATTTATTCCGTTTTCCAGATCTTAATCAGTTTTTCTGGACTACAAACTCAACACCGAACACTCCCCTTCCCAATTCACTAGAGCCCCCCCCCCCTTTACACTAGGGGGTGTAATTTCAGAACCACCTCAAGGNCCCCCCCTTCTGACAGGTTTCAACTAAACTCTTCATTTGTATATAGATCCAGCACAGTTAATAACTATTTGTAGAATTATTTTGACATTGAAAGGGAGGAAATCAGCTGACAGGAGGAGAAATAAGCCCCTGAATATGTTTATTCCGTTTCTCAGATCTGTATCCGTATTTCTGAACTACAAATCCAACCCCGGACACTCCCCTTCCCAAAAAAACTCACACACCCTTCCCATCCCACCTCACTATACACGCACCTTCTACGATCTGGTCGAACACTCGCTCTTCGCAGGACACGATGATGTCGAAAGTGTCTTTGCAGGTCTGGAACCTCTCTGGCTTCGGCTTGATGCGGCGGTTTCTGTCCAGCATGTGCAGTATGCCATTCGTTTTGTATCTGATCGTCAAGTCAAGGACGTTTTTCTCAAAGATTCATACTCGTTTAATGCGAGATGTATTGTGTTAAACAAGATTTAAAACAACAAAAATGAATGAAATAAATATACGTGACGTTAGATTAGTTCTTAATACATTTACTTACCTTTTATTACCATCCATGAAGAAGTCTAGGAACAACCTCGAAAGAGGTACGCATTATAATCTTTGGTACAGCAAAAACACAATGGCACGGACAAACGAATCGCGCAACGTATTTCATGTTCACGTATCTCTACCTCAAAGCTATTTTCCTTATTTAATTACATTTCTACAAACGCACTGTTTTGTGTATTATTATTATTTAGAATTGTTTACACCTACCGGAATACGACTTGCATTAAAATGGACTATTTAACGACCAGTTGTTGTCACCGGATTTCAAAAATTTCAATAATTGAAGGGTGTTCTGGTATGAATAATTAATAACGTGTCAATCAACCAAGTAAATTTTAAACCTCTAAATGAGTACATTACTATTTGAATACGCGCATCAGTACAGTCGATTTAACTTTTTTTTTAAATTGTGATCTTATTTTTAATGCATTCATAAAATGCATTCAACGAAATTGTTATCATTTAGTATTACTTGAATAATCCACTATTTGTGAGAAAGCTGTTTTCCGTTTGGATGTAAAGTTTCAACTCCGTTTAAAACAGTGAAAACGAAAGTACAGTCATTGGACTGCCATTTTTATTTAGCCCACTCGAGTTGTCTCCCAATACGTAGCGAAATTACACTCCAGACTAAAAAAAAATCAGATCGTATGGACAATCATCAATCCAAATAATGTGTTTGTAACGATTTTCCTCGATAATTTTCCAAAAAGGCGTATTGCCAACATAAAGCTTTTGTATCTACTGAAATATCAAAAGCCTCCGTTGTGATGTGATAGAGCGTTAACGTTTCGACAGGTTCCGGATTCGAGCCATAGGGTTGGCATATTGTTATTTGATCCTTTTCCTTGGTATTGTGATTACTAAAAACTATTCCAAATAACAGTTTTGTTAGTGTATGCCTTAAATGACCTTTGTCAAAAATACGAAATTATGTTCACAAGTCCGTATAAAATACGATATTGTTTTACATGTGAATCGATCTACGAACAGCTTATTGCCATACGACCGTTGCTTTTAATATCGATGTACGAACAGTTAATTATCATACGACCGTTGCTTTTATGTGGATGTACGAACAGTTAATTATCATACGATTGTTACTTTTAATATGGATGTACGAACATCTTATTACCATACGACCGTTGCTTTTAATATCGATCTACGAACATCTTATTATCATACGACCGTTGTTTTGATCATGATATACGAACACCTCATTATCATACGACCGTTGTTTTGATATCGATATACGAACAGCTTATTATCATACGACCGTTGTTTTGATATTGATAAACGAACAGCTTATTATCATACGACCGTTGTTTTGATATTGATAAACGAACAGCTTATTAACATACGACCGTTGCGTTTAAAATCGATATGCGAACAGTTTATTATAATAAGACCGTTGTGTTTAATGTCGACCTACAAACAGTTTATTATCATACGACCGTTGATTTTAATATCGATCTGCGAACAGTTTTATCGTCATACGACCGTTGTTTGTAATATCGATTTTTGAACTGCTTATTCACAAGACCGGTGTTTGTATCTTTCTACGAGCCGCTTATCGTCATACGACCGTTGTTTGTAATATCGATCTTCGAACCGCTTATCGTCATACGACCGTTTGTTGCAATATCGATCTCGGAACCGCTTATTGTCATTTGACAGTTGTTTGTAATAACGATCTTCGAACCGCTTATCGTCATACGACCGTTGTTTGCAATATCTATCTTCGAACCGCCTATCGTAATACGACAGTTGTTTGTTATGACAATCTTCGAACCACTTATCGTAATGCGACCGTTGTTTGTAATGACGATCTTCAAACCGCTTATCGTCATACGGCCGTTGTTTGTAATAAAGATCTTCGAATATGTTATTGTCATATACGACCGTTGTTCGTAATGACAATCTAAATTCGAACCACTTATCGCCATGCGACCGTTGTTCGTAATGACAATCTTCGAACCGCTTATCGTCATATGACCGTTGTTTTTAATAACGAACGAATGTCGTCATACGACCGTTGTTTTTAATAACGATATTCGAACTGCTTATCGTCATACGACCGTTGTTTTTAATAACGATATTCAAACCGGTTATCGTCATACGACCGTTGTTTTTAATAACGATATTCGAACCGCTTATCGTCATACGACCGTTGTTTGTAATATTAATCTTCGAAATGCTTATCATCACAAGACTTGTTTTAAAGAGAATGGTTAAGGTTTTTCATTTTTTGAAGTTCAAAATAAAATGACTGAAATTGAGCCATTTTACTTCCGATAAAATTATGGGAATTAAAAAAGCTCTAGTGTAATGTCATTACAATAATTGAAACTTCAAAAGAACCTGGTTCGAGCGGATCAAAAAGCTACGCTAAAACCTCTCGCCGAACCGGTCATTCGGCTGTTTTCAACATACATTGATACAAATACATCGACCTGCGAACACATTATTGAAACGCGGCCGCTGTTTTACATGCAAATCGATATCAGAACCTTTTTTTTAACTCGTGTACGTTAACATGCACGAAAATCTTAATTGATCTGCTAATAGCTTTTTCAAATATCTACGTTTTTTACTTGCAGATTGAAGACCGTTATTTCATAGGAACGAGTTACCTGGCATGTACGAATGTCATTCATAAAACATAGTCGTGAAGTCTGTATCTGCATCTAGGGGAAACAATTCATATAAGAATTAGACAGTCAATCGGATATTAGTTATCCCTCGCAATTAAGATACCAGCGGGTCAGATGTGATTTTACAAACAAAATGTTATAACGCACTTTCGATTCACTAGCTCTAAAGGCAGTGTTTGTTAAGCGAATGTGAAAATGATGGCACATTATTTAACTATTCCCACCGTTTTTGTTCAATACGCAAGAATTTGAACTGATTTGTGCTGATCCGAAATCGAAAGTAACACGCGACATGTCGTATATACCGTTTTTGAAAAAAACGAGCGTACTTATTAGAAAACGACGACTTCTAGATATCAATACCATTGTTTTTCTATTGCTACGAATTTGTTGAATACGCAGATTAAAACTGCAATTTGCGTTGAACCGAAATCGAAAGTAATCACATGACATGATATATCGTATGTACCGTTTTTGAAAATAAACAGGTGTTCTTGTAAGAAAACGACATTTTCCACACATCGCAATTATAACGAATGCATTTACTGTTCAACACACCAGATAGTTGTGACATCGTTTGCATTCGTATGATGCATAGTCCACTTACATTTTCAAGTAAATAACATTTCGAATAGCACAGATACAGAAAAGCGGGTGTCAGTACGTCCGTGTATTAAATAAAATGCAAAATACTATTGTCTTTATAGTACGGCATTCTCACCAAGACCACCGAAACTAGTCACTAGACCACGCATGCATCAAAATTTGTAACGTAGCTGAAACCAAATGCCAACGTGTTTTTGCTAAATTATCGTCGAAATGCGTCTATAGATTTTTTGCGATACGATTCGGTTGACGATTATAAATAAACACAATATATTTTAAACATTTCTCTTAGTCAGGAGTATTATTTGCATTTTTTTAATTGATGAAAGTTTTATGCACATTGACTTGCCAAAATGTGTCCTTCAACGCCACACACCTTATTTGGCATAGTAAATTTAAGCATACATAACAAACATATTTTATCTATGCCAATTAGAATATATCTGGTAGTTACAAGGTAGAAATCCGTCTTTTTTGCGCTTTTAAACTTAAAAATAATCGCGTTTGTCGAAATGGACGTGTACGTCTAGAAATCCTACTTTCGGTTTTAAAAGCGGTACCGTTTGAAAAAAAAAAATTACATGTACTTGCTAACTAGGCAATTGATTTTTTTTCTATGCCAATTAGAATAATTATTATTATATATCTAGAGGTTACAAGGTAGAAATCAGCCTTTTTGCGCTTTAAAACTTAAAAATAATGGCGTTTGTCGAAATGGACGTGTACGTCTAGAAATCATACTTTCGGTTTTCAAAGAGGTACCGTTTCAAAAAATAATAAATTACATGTACTTGCTAACTAGGCTATAGATTTATTTTTATCTACCGTATGGCAATTAGAACATATCTGGTGGTAACAAGGTAGAAATCCGACTTTTTGCGCTTTTAAACTTAAAAATAATGGAATTTATCGAAATGGACGTATAAAACAGAAATCCTACTTTCGGTTTTAAAGCGGTAATTCCCGGCTAAAGAATAATAGATAACTTGCTAACTAGGCTATAGATTTTACGAAAATTGTGCACACTTTCAAATTGCATCTTTATGCATTGATTAACATGTACTTCATTTCAAGGTGTGTGGCTTTAATACAAAATTGTTTAACTTATGCAAAGACAAGATTAGTTATTATCTCATGTGTATCGCTCACCACCTTGACTACTCCTAATCTTTCACACCGCAGTCACCAATATCATCTTAGTTATATATAGCATATAAAGTGCTCGAGTTTCCGAAATGTTTAAAAAATTAAAAATGCAATTTAAAAAAGATCAATAAATTTTTATTTTGGTGCAACGCATTTAACGGCAAATCCATGCTAACTCCGTCCCAACTATCGTATGCTATCGCCGAAACGTCCATACACAATGAATGTTGCTATCACGATCATAAGCACAGAAACGTCCTTATAAATAATTTGACTTCGTACTAAAAGAAACACGGTCTGCCTGAGTAGTGCGGTGTACGTCCAACATAAAAATCGGTCGTCGTAACAGCAATCGCATGCCAAAAATACAGTCCGAACTCATGAACAGTTTCGATAGGTTTCAGGATTCCAATTAAAGATTAGGTAGAATAGCTTCAGAATTGAAATATCTTTCTCAAATACACAACATCATTCTACACGATTTGCAGTGTAGGCCTACAGAAAATTAGGTTAAACATTACAAAATATCGCGCTCTGAAAAGCTCATAATTTGACATATATGTACACATAGGAAGGACCAGATTTTTCCGTAAACGGACTTTAAATAAATGATTTAATAAAATTTAAGTACAAATTGTTTTCCGCCAACAGCGTCATGTTGGAGAATGACAAAACTGTCATGCATCAAACGACAGCGTTGATTATTAACCGGTAACAACTGCACTGCATAAATGATCTAGATAATAATTTAATTTCTGCAATTTTGTTATTGGCCTAATGCAAAAATAGCCATTATCTTATTAGACCAATTATGTTATCCTACATTCTCGATAATGCTACGTCATCATGCGGTACGAACATTTGAAGCCCTAAACTGTGCCCACATGTGTCGCTTCTAAGCTAAACTTTTTGCTTATGTGTATACTATTGAAGGATAGGTATAACTGTAGTACCATTTTCATTTTGCGCCACTATGTTCACGAGACGCTTCAACAGAACATGTGAATACGGTTTATTGGTTAAACATCCCAATGTTCATAATCCCACTATGAGCATCAATTAAATAATTTAAAAACAAGAGTTCCAAACTGTCACAAGATACGCCAGTTTGAAAAAAAAAATGAAATGCACTAAGTGACCCCATGACCCATATTCGAACTTGACCTAGATATTGTCTAGATACAACTTCTGACCAGGTTTGGTGAAGATCGGATGAAAACTATTTGAAATAAAGAGCGGACACTGCTGTGGACGCCGCCGCCGCCCGCCAAGGGTGAAACTATAATACGTCCCGTTTTTCAAAAAAGGGGCGTTTAAAAATGACCGGATTCAATTAATTAACAGAAGTTTTATCTCGTATGCATATGCTTGCATACGTAATCGAAAGTGAAAGTAGAAAATATATGCCAACGCAAAGATACGCATTATGTAACATGACATGTATAAAAACACCGTTTCAAGTGTTATAATATAAACAATGTTATCGTTAAACCTGGACTTCTTCCGCGGACTAGCTGTATGCAGATTGAGAAGGGCATTTAAGCATCTACAGACGACAGAATCGTAGTGCCGTCAAGGTATGATACAATGGTAGTCCTAAAAATACTTGGAAGTACCAAGAAAAAGAACGGATTCGAGACCACGTGTTTGCAATTTGTTTCGCATTACGCGATCGCTCTCTTGTACATTATTCTGGTTTGTGTAAATGTTTTTTCGTCACCGCTTCTGTACAAGAGTATTGTTTTAACAGACTGATCAATATAATAAGCGTTATTTTTCACAAACTAGGAAAATATATCCACATCTTTAACCGATACAATTAAGGCATATTATAATACTAATTGCATCCTATTATGACGAAATTGTGAGTTGACATTTTAAATTGTACATGTATTTATTTCCGTATAGATATACCTTTTTTCACTAGTTCGTTTCATACCATTTCATCTCTTTCAAATATTTAATTACTGTACAATAAGTAACGCGTTGTCCCCCTAAAGCCTCACTCTGAATTAACCAGAATATAACCGCGGTCTGTTCAACGAAGAAGCGTATTCTTGACAGTAATCCCTTTCAACAGATCCCGGCAGGTATAGAAACTAACTTTCTGTCAATGGTATTAAACGCGCATGACGAACCCGGTATTTTCATTAAAACCGCGATATTACGGTCGACTTCCGTCCTTTAAGGTCCATCAATTGGCTACTAATTTCAGAAGAAATGTTCATTGATTATGCCAGTGAACGTTGTTTTTCATCCATACAATAGTTATATCGGTGGCTGTCGACTCACGAGTAAGATGTAAGAATAAGACGTGCTTTTAATCCGTTGTGCAACGAAGGTAATCATCGCAAAATGCAACAGAACCGTTTATTTCTTCTTTGCTATAACGAATTCGCTATTTTAATAGATTTGCTGTCTCCGTTTGTATGCGTCTACGTGTACCTCCGCGATATGAAAAACTTAAGACACCTATGTAAGGTTTCCTTATGTAAAGACATCCTCCACAACTGTACCGAAACGAAAGCATTCCGTTCATATACATGTAAGTCTTCTTTTTTTTTATTAGTTAGATATTACTCCAATAAAACACCATCTGTCGGTAGATTTTCCGTGATATAAATTAATAAGCGTGAAATGATACACAACTGTTGAAAGAGAAATTCTATAAGAAAGATTAGCCTAACCACGTTGAATGCTTGATAGTGCATTTCTGGTAAACACGTTTTGTGTGGCCTTGTTTGAGCGCCTTTACACGTTTTCTGTGGCCTTGTTTGAGCGCCAGGTGTTGCTTTCAAGTTGTCTAGACAGCAGTTCATGTATTTATAAGACAGGTGCAAGTAACTCTGAATAAGACTTACTTCGTCTTGGTAGATCTCGAAGGCAAATTAATTTTACTTCTGGTAATGCAGCAACTAACGGCGGTCTTCAACGTCAACTAAGAACAATGATGAATCTTTTTTACATAACATCATCTTCGCCTTTTTCCTGTTGTGCTTCAAATCCAGGTCCCCAGTAAAGCAAATCAGGTCAATGTCATCGTACTGGCTAGCATGTCCGCGCTGCTCGTTTCGTAGCTCACGCAACAACGATCGTTTCGGTTCTTTGTGTATCCAACAATGTCTTTTCTACACGAACATGTATCCAGTTAAAAAAAGAACTGATGCATGACTGTCCGAATCTGGTTTACTTCGGCTCTGATGAACAGTTCATAAATTGGTTCGTTTCAGAATGAAAACGAAGAAATATTTACTTGGTTGTGATTAGCAGTAAAATTGACTTGTAACACTTCAAAGTAAAACTATTTCAAGTGCGCATGAAGAACCATTTCAGTTTGATGTGTTGATTGAATAGTGCGTTAAATCTGTTATGTCAGTACTGTTACATCTTTCATCAAACTACAGTCTACATGTTCCAATTGTTTCTTTATCATGTCAGTTTAACCTATAACTTGTAGCTGTATGTGGTTTTCAATGCATTCGAAGCAAAGGAGAAAGAGTACGACATTACTACCATATAGAGAGCAAGCACTTAAAACAAAAAGACAAAAAAAATCTTTTGAAAAGGGAAACAACTCGATTAAGTTTAATCATTTCATACCAGCGGTTGTTTCCCTTGAGAATGAAAATCGGTTGCCCATTTCATGTCTGCTAAAAAAAACAAAGGTTAACGATCCAATTTTAACGTGTGCGTTACTGCATTTACTAGCAATATATGTATCCCGGAAAAAGCAGCTTTTTCGAAAAACCCACTAATCTGCCGGTACAAATAAAGCTGACCCATTTATAATCCTTTCAAAATCACACATCGTATCAACCGTTATTTTTTTTAAGTAAGCTATCATTGGTTGATATACTAGACCAGCGTTGTTTGTAACAGGGTGATTAGTGGGTTTTTCTAAACTCGTGCTTTTCCAGGACAAGTCTATTAAAGACGTAGCATTATTCACGATTTTAAGTTGTCTTTACTAACAATTGATGACGTAGCATAATACCCAAAACACTTGTTATATTTACTAACTATTGAAAACACATCATTATCCACAAATAACAAGCAATTGATGACATAGCATTATCCCTGAATTACTAGATGTCTCAAGTCAAAAAGGCTGTTAAAGAGCTTGAACGATCACATACCAACATAAACGGATGTTCCTGTTAATATATGAGTTTACAGAAATTCAAAAACATAAGTTTAAAATCCATCAGGTCATTTAAAATAAAAATACTCCACTTGCTCTGTTGTATTCACTTAGAAAACATGAATAGTTAAAACACAAGCAAAACGCACTTAATGTAAGTGCTAGTATTAAAATTAAAAAGTTTTCAGGAGTAAAACACAAAGTTAAATTGCCAGTATTAACATTATGCATCCTAAGCCTTAATTGTTAAATAAAAACTGCTTTATAGGCATTGCTGAATAAAAACTGCTCCTCATGTCATAATGTTCTTGTACAATTACGCATATTCATGAAAAGCTCTTCAAAATCAAATGCAAGTATTTTCATATTAAAAACTTTAAAAGGATACGGTCAGCAGGGGATCACAAATGTCTGAATTAGAATGCTCTAAGACAGACTCATAGTTTGGTAAACTGTAAATGAGTATTTTAAGTCAAAGAAATCCTCTCTCCTTCCATTAGTATTGTTCTGCAACCACACGGCAAACAGCTCTGCCATCCCTTCACTTAGGAACATCAGTCAGAGCACCGCTGAAAGAATGTGTTTAACAAAACTATGCATGGTCAACATGCTTAGAAGTTCACCACCATTGATGATGTTACAAATAGATTAATAACTAAGATTCAACATCGTTTGATGTTTTTGATTAATGATACTTTTTCAGCCAGATACACTTAAGTTACTAAAAAAATGTTAACAAAATTTAATGTGTTCAAGTGCAAGAGTTGCACTTTGCCATACACCTCTTACAAACCCACAGACATCCTCAGCACAGCGACGGTATCCAAATTTGTTCAAAAATGAACTTGATGCCTTTTGCTTCATGAAGAATGCACACATTCCATTGGTCCATTTTGAGTCAGGAAACAGGAAGGACCTGAAACATGCACAATCTCCGAAAAAGTACTATTTAAGCAAACTTTACTTCTCCAGAGCTCCAGATAAGGGTCGTATTTTTGTAATTACGAATTATTTTCAAGTCCGTTACGTATTTATTTTAAAATCTGGTCGTACCATTAAGAATTACAAAATCAAGTTACGAATATTATTTTTATATCGGTTCGTATCGATTTTTATTGAGTTCTTTTCGGATCTTTTCGGTACTTATAAAGAATGGTAAGCGGGTTTGTTAAACGAAGCGCATTTTTTTCCAATAAAAGCGGCGTGTACAGTCTATCTTTCAATGCGCAGGCGCATCAAACACTTCCGAGTAAATATGTCATCAGTTTTACAGTTAAACGAAAACACATTCTGCAACTCAGATCGTTGTAATAAGGGCATTAACAGTTTGTTCCTGATCAAATTTACGCTTAATAGTGGATTGATTTAGGTCATTTAGGAAAGTTAAGAATTATTTTCCAAAACTTAGTAGTAACGTTAAAAATAAAATTTCAGAGTTAAGAATTCTTTTTAAAAATCTGGAAGTTACGTTAAGAATTTCACTAAACCTTATCTGGAGCTCTGTTCTCATGCTGAAAAAATACTGTAAGTTCATTACTCTTATATTAATAGATTATTTAAAAGTGAATGTTTATTTTGGGGGTAAAAATTAACTGTTTCCTGTTGAGAACAAACTGGTAACAATGTCACTCTCTTCTTGAACAAAGGGCCAATTAGTGATATGAGAACAAACAATGCCCTTGGTGCTTGTTTGTATCAATCTGATCACTATATGCTCCAGTAATGTACTAGACCAGATTTCTTGTGATACAGATTGGCAGAGACTAAAATTATGGTGTCAGTAATGAAATTTGCCACTTAGAAAATGTCTCGCCACTTTCGAAGTTGTCGCAAATTGCAACAGTGGCGATCAACAGCGAAACCCCCGACTATTTAATTCTCTGATTCTTAAATATTTTTCTTTTTTTTCCCTATCCCTCCATTACATTTACTGACAAACTGCAAAAGAAAACTATACCAAAGACTATGCAATCAAGATTTTCAGGAACAAGCAATAAAACATTGAACAAATATAAAAATCAAGTCAAAGACAGCTTAGCATTTATGATTGAAATGACAGTGATTGAAATAACACAAGACCGCAAGTCATCCACTGGTCAATTTTGAACTGTGCTGGCTCAGAATTTCAGTTTTATATTATCATGTAAGTTGTTACAGTTGCATTGCCTTCAGTAATTAAATACGAATTCAGACTTGCTTGGTCACCCTGGAAATTTCAATAACTGAAATAACAGATTTTAGTGAAGAACATAGCAATATTTTGGTTTTTGTTTTAAGAATGGATACAGCTCTGGGTCTTTTCTTAGCAGATCCTTGTAGATTTCATCATAAGTCGTGTTGAAGTCATAGATGTTCGGCATATTGGGCGCTGGTCCTGGCAGCTTCACTTGATTTCCTGTTCCGAATGATCTAACATTGAAACCTTTTTTGCTGAAACATAGAAAAGTAAATGATCAAATTACTGTATTGTTTATTAAGGACACCGATTATTATTGTTAATATTAATTATAAAATAAAATAATTCTAATTAATTCAATAAGCTTTCATTAAATGATTTTCTATTCGTCTTTTTATTATTGAAAAATTGCAAACAAGATTTATTTTGAATGAAAGCAAAGTCTGCAGCAAGACTGTAGCCTAATCATAACTTCTTTCAAAATTTAACAGCAGTTACCGTCCTTAGATTTATAAAAGTACACAAGGTAACCTTGACCTTCCAATAAAAATGTCTAAGATCACTACCAACAAGAAATAAGAACAAAACAAATCGGTTTCACCCATTTTATTCATTCTCAACATCTCATCAACATACAATTTGATTTTATCAATGTATACCTTAAACAGTTGTGACCCTCCATACTTCGGTTCATATTGCTCGAGCAAACAACAGCAACTCGTAGGTCTGCCATCTTGAAACTAAAAGCTTAAGAGATTGCGAAATATACAAAATATGTAGAATAAACAACTGCTGAACAATATGAAAGTGTAATATTTGTAAATTAATAGGTGATGTGCAAGATGAATTCAGATTTAATGGCCTAAAACGAAGAATCCATTTACGTTATCAACGTAATTTATTGGTTGTATACACTTTTCACGAGTATTTGAACGAATTATATTATATATTTTTTAATAAGTTTCATAAGCTGTCAAATCAAATTATTTTAAAACATAGTTTAAAAAAAAATACTGTTAAAAATCAATTCGTATATCATTTTGTTTAAAGGAATAGTTAAAATAGTTATTTATTTCGTTTGAATATTTGTTCTCCATACACGGTCAAAACGGTCACTTGCATCCCGATTAGCCTCCGCAGTGATTTAAACCCCTGTCGCCATGGCATACAATGTACCGTGTCATGAGGATGATTCCAATATGCTTTTGATTATTAACTTGTTCAGTTTATAAACTTATATTACCGCTTCCATTATTGTTTACAAACGACTCCAATTGTGCAAATTATTGCGATGAGTGTTATACAGTAATGCATACAGCGTTTTCTGCGTGAATCGAGTATTTTAGCAATACAAATATTTTGACCAAATAATTAAGAATACACAACCAACTTTATTATTATGTTACGATTACTACATCATCTTGTGGTGTTGTGATGAAAACGATCAACGACAAGATAATTAATTGATTTCCTCACATAATCACAAATTATGTTCTCGAAGGTGCCATACGAGTTTCACTTTCATTCGGATTTCATGATAATTTAGTTTTAGTAGGGGTATCGAGTTGTATTGTTGATTTTAAAACACTGGAAAACAAATCCATCTGAAACACTTATAGCATTTCCCGCTCAACAAGAGATATACTTGGAAGAAATAAATAACCCACTAAATAAAATGCATGAACTGAATGTTGGGGGTTTGGAAATAACTACGTGTTAGAAAAAGTTCAGTTGAAGTTTCTGAAAATTATATTAGGGGTTAAGACCAGTACGGCATCTTGCATTATATACGGAGAAACTGGAGTAAAGCCACTCCATATTGATATTGAAACAAGAATGATTTCATTTTGGTATACATTGGTTCAACCATTATGTTTTAGACTTTCATATCAAATTAACAACATCTTATTTAATATACATACATGAAACAGAAAATGCTAAATTTGACAGGATAGAGTGTATACGAAACATTTTTGTTAAATGCGGAATGATGAATATTGGGCAGTCTCATGATTTCCCGAATTGCACCTGGCTCATTCAAAGTATGAAACAAAAACTATCAGATCTGTTTATTAATGAATGGTACTCATATATACACAATTATAGAAATATGTAAATATGTAAAGAATAATTCGTACAAGAAATAATTAACAGGTTACTTGTTGAAACTGGAAGTTGGCATGGAATAGAATCGAACCAAAGACTGTGTTATTTATGTAACTCCAATAACCATATAAGCGATGAATTCCATTATTTACTTGAATGTAATGCTCTTAAAGATCTAAGAAAACGTTTTATTGATAAAAAAAATTACACGAGACCAAAAACTATTAAATTTAAATCGCAAATGTCAAGCGATTATCATACTAACAGTACCTACAGAAAACTATGTATGTTCGTTAAGGCAATAGTGCAACAGTTTTAATGTATAACATGTTTTTCGTGTTTGTTTTTCCAAGACATTTAAATATTATCTGTTTTTTCCACAATGCTCGAATGTTTAAATATTGTTCGTGTGTGTTGTTTAACTTGTTAATATTCTCTCCCTTTAAATGAAAAATGTTTGCTATGTAATATGTGGCCCCTTCAAATATGTATATACCAATGTATGTTTGTATAATCTTTGCTCATACTGTCATGTTATGCATGAACTGAGCGTAAAATAAATAAATTAAACTAAACTAATACAAATCGAGAGGTCCGCTGTTAAAATCCCAGATTGGGCATTGGGAATTTCAGAAACACTTAAAGCATTTTCCGCTCAACAAGAGATATACTGGTAAGAAATAATTAACCCACTACATAAATTGAACATTTAGTTTTCGAGTATAATGTGTAAACATACTAAAGTTAACGTATCAGCTATTCTACCGTGTATTTAAAGTTCATTTGATGCTTTAATTGCACGTTGAGTGTAAGGTATGCACTGAACAAAACAGTTTTATGTTAGTTTCGGATAAGCAGTAAATGCAGTTATTTATGTCAAACATTAAATTCCTCATTATTTATTATTATTTATAACGGTACTTTGTGTCTACATTGCTCACTGTAAACCGTGCTTTCCATTATACGATTCATAAAGACAATAACTGAACATTTTGCCAACCAAGTATAACTAGGTTAAGTGAACAGGAGAAGTCGACATTTATATTTAATACATGGTTTCAACACTTTGTTTTCAGGAATTACAATGAGTCTTGGTTAGAATTGATGTTCAAAATACGGTTCGTATGTGCAATGTTTTCAAACATAACAGCGGTAACACAAAAAAACACTCTGACAGTGTTAATGATTTTAAAATACAAACTTGTTTTTTAACATAAATTCGTACAGGTTAAATGCCAGCCCAAGGTACATCTATACCCCACCGTGATTCTTTAGACCTTCAGACGGTGAATTTCAACCTGCGTTATTGACTTTTGACTTTTGAACATGACATTTATGTCACGTGGTATTACATTTTCATGAAAGGGTATAGGAGATATGGAGCTGACACACACAATGAGGCTCAAAGTATTGACCTTAACCTTAAATCGGCATGACTGTCTCGTGACTTTTGCACATTATATCTTAGAACGTATTATAGTTTTATCCCAATCCTTCCTATGATATATGAGACATTTAGCGGACACCAACACGGAAGTTGAAACTGTTGACCTTCAAGTGTAACCTTGATATTAAGTCAGCAAAACTGACACGTTCTGTATGCACATAGTAAAAATTACCTGAGCATTTTTCATGAAATTTCTTCAAACGGTATCGGATATATAGACCGAACGAAAATGGAGGCTCAAACTTTTGATTTCCACTAAAGTATGACTTGACCGTAACCCAGCATAACTGTATCATACATTCTGCATATCATCTCAATAATCTTTTTCATGAACATATTGCTCTAAAGGTATAAGAGATATGGACTACACACAACAGTGGACGCTCAGAAATTTGATCTTCAAGAGTGGCGTTGAACTTGAGCAGGCATGAGTTACTAACGCCTTCTGCACATCGTCTAACTGATCTCATTTCACCCAAGTTTCCTTAAAATGCGTCAACGGTATAGGTCTACGTGAGATATGGAGTGGAAATAAAAATTGAGGCTTGACCTTTAGGTATAAACTTACCGGTAAACTTTTAAACGGACGTGACTGACTCAAGCTTTCTGAACATTCGCTTAATGACCTTAATATTTGAGACAGGTTTCAAGAAAATCCAACAAGGAGTATACAGTATATGGACCAGAAACAATAATAAAGGCTCAAACGTTTGACCTTTATGCGTAATTTTGACCTTGAACAGGCGACACTGACTCATACCATCTAAACATCGCTTCAGCGTTATAAACATTGAGGCAAGTGTCATAAAAATTCGTCAGAGTGTATAGGATACCAAACTAGAGGTTCAAACATATTAACATTGAAATATGGCCTTGACCGGTCTGATGACTCGTGCTTTCTGTACGTCGTCTCAATTACCTTTACATTTGAGGCGAGTTTCATGAAAATCCGTCGTGATGGAATTACATCAATATAAAGAAGTGAAACTCCAGAAGCTGCAGCAGTATTGCAGTTTTATCATACACACCTTTGTGGTCCTTTATTTATGGCAAGTCCAGGAAAGAGGATAACATAGGAACAGCTCCTCTACGTGAGCATGGTCACCTCATCACAGCCAGCAAATGCAAGGCAGAAATACTGGTAGATCAGTTCCAGTCTGTTCTCACCAAGGACGACATTAACTAGCCAACTCCGCAACTAACAAGCCGGGTAAACGACAACATGCCTCCACTACACATAAGTGAGGATGGTGTACTCAAGCTGCTGAAAAAACATCAATGTCAGGAAAGCAGCTGGTCCAGATCAACTACCAAACAGAGTGCTTCAAGCCTGTGCTGCAGAGGCAACGCCAGCCATTGCTGCCCTCTTTCAGATGTCAGTAGACACAAAGTATTGACAAACCTAAATCATGGCTTCCGCTCAGAATACTCTTGTGAAACCCAACTTGTTGTCACAGCCCATGAGCTGCTAGGATACCATGACCAGAACAAACAGGTTGACACCGTTATCCTAGATTTCAGTAAGGCCTTTGACACCGTGCCCCACCAACGCCTTCTGCTGAAGCTTGAACACTACGGCATCCGCGGTCCGATACACAACTGGATATCCCACTTCCTCACACAACTTGAAATGTGGGTCGTGGTTGAAGGAGAGAAATCCCGTTACGTTGCTGTAGGATCTGGCGTACCTCAAGGCACAGTGTTAGGGTCCCTGCTGTTTCTTTGTCATATTAACGACCTACCAGAAAGGGTGAAATCCCACATCCGGCTGTTCGCAGACGACTGCCTACTGTATAGAGCCATCAATTCAATCAAAGACCACCGAATCCTACAAGAAGACATTGAGAACCTACAAAAATGGGCCCAGGACTGGGGAATGCGGTTCAACTCTAAGAAATGTTATCTCCTCAGCTCAAAAACGATATCTTCATTTTTCTACACCATTGGCAACACAATTCTCAAAAATGTACAAGAAAAACCCATTCTAAGGAATTACTTTCTCCAACGACATGAAATGGAAACCCACATCTCAAACATTACTAAACGGGCCAACTCTACACTAGGCTTCCTGAGACGCAACCTCAGATACTGCTCTCAAAGCTGCCGGAAGACCGCGTACCAAGCGCTCATTCGTTTTTAACTGGAGTATGGGAGTGTAGTGTGAGACCCATACCAGCAAGGTGACATAGACAAGCTAGAGCGAGTCCAACGATTTGCGGCTCGCTTTATCACCAGAGAATATAAATCCAGACAAGAAGGATGCGTATCAGCCCAGCTGGACGATCTAAACCTCCCCACACTACAAGAGAGGCGACGCCACCAAAGATTGGCGTTCTTGTACAAGGTAGTGGAAGGACACGTACCGGCTATTAACATTGATCACTATTTGCATCGACTAAGACCGAAACGCACTATTAGGGCTAAGAAGTTTGAAGATTACGTCCACGAAAATATAGTGTTAAAGTCGGTGAACAATAATTCTAAGTGCTACCAGCCATTACACACAAAAAGTGATACATTTAAATACTCTTTCTTTCCGCGAACTATCCTTGACTGGAACTTACTCAGTGAAAGCACAGTGAACTCAATATCTATTGAGTGCTTTAAGGCCGCAATATCGGCAAAAGTGGGACATTTACCAAGCTCATATTAATTTCATGCGCACTCCCCGTTGAATAAAAGCCAAACTTGGTCATTTCAACGTATTCATTCAGATTCAGATTCAGGACAGACTGACGAAATAGCGGACGGGCTAAGGGCTTTCCTACCGCCCCCACCCGTTTCGCAGCGGAGGATTAAGCACAGTAGCCACTATTTAGAACTTATTGTATCATTAAAAGAAGAACATAATTTTAATTATGAAAGCCATACTAGTACAATAAATTTAATTTTTACCCCTGTAGCCCCTATGAATTCATTAGCGACTATTTTATGAACACCTCGATATGTTATACTCAGATGAGTCTCCTCAACCGAATTAAAATGTGATCACAATATTATATAATTTTCTGCAAGTCTGCTGAAATTAGACAAGCTTTAATATTACAATTAGATCTACATCTACTTTTTTATTTTTAACTTTCTTGCATTAAAACCGCATATTATGCAGTTATGGTCATTAATCAATTCCCTCGCCAGTAGACTCGTATCATTCATAGTCTAACTTGTTTTTTACCATTATGATTTAAAAAATTATATCGTTGATTCTTATCGTAAAATCTCTTTGTTGACTGCGCTTGATCAATCTCTTGCATGACGGTTACATGGAACGACAACTCTGCGTGGAGATTGGCGCTTGATGTGCTAAACCTATGATAATCATATAAATGGCTTAAATTGACGTTTCTAAATTTCTAAATGGCCGATTTGACCAAGTGCCTTTTTATCAATATCTTGCTGGTTCCCTCATTTAATGTGTGATTTTGAATGCGTAGAGTTAGAAAAAGGGCTAAAGTTACGAATTGATCCACCATTTTGTTCACATGGCGTCGAAACATATTTTGAGAATGTATTGTATTTCTTTAGTTATTTATTATTACAAGTTATGACTGGGATGCTGATATAGTAGTTGCAGGTATATATCAGATGATGCTTAAATGTTCCGTTAAGTTGTTATTTTCTTGTGGCACTTGCAATGACTTAGTTTGCAACTCCAACTTTCATTGGCAACAACAAGCCGTTTTTGGCTTTTACAAACTGAAATAACTTAACTAAATATTACATTTTTTCTTTAAGTGCTTTTCAAACAGATCAAATGTATCCCTTTATTTTTGAACCAAACATTTAATGTTCAAGAATGCCACCAAATAGAAGAAAAAAACCTTTTAAATCTTTGTGTTTGGTCTTCTGAAAATAGTTTTCGTTCGTTCTTATTGAATGATAAGTTCGGCGCGAACGTTTCAAGATGGCAGCCCCCAGAGAATTGATTGCGATGATGATAGAGGAAATTTCAAATTACACAGAAAGTACTTAACCAACACAATACACTATGTTTATAATTCAATTTATTTTATGTACTTCCAAAAAAATGAAAAAATATCTAAGTTACATTGAACAACAACAACAACTTACATGTCTGCCATTTTGGTTTCGATAGCGAACTACCTCCTGACAAGGTTCTCTTTGGTTCGCAAACGTTCGCGGCGAAACCCAGCTTTCAATAGGGAACGTTTGCAAACTAGCGATTTTTTTGCCTAATTGGGAAAAGTACCCGTACCGGTCCAATTGGGAAAAATTGAGTTGCGAAAACCTCAAAATTGGGAAAAATTTAGTCGTGAAAACCCTGAAATTGGCAAAATTTGCGTTGTGAAATCTTCAAATTGGGAAATTGGTGTATTTGATTTTTTTGCTAACAAATACCTTTAAATTGAGAATACAGGGGTTTTTCTGCTTATTTTGGGAAAAGGAGTCTGACCAAATTGGGAATTTTTTATCGACAAAATTGTCCATTTTGGGAATTTTTGCTTCGATAAAACGGCTCATTTTGGGAAAACAAAATTGTGAGTTTATCATGGTTAAATAAGTCATTGGTTTAACAAATAAATTTTTGTATGCCCAAAATGCTTGGCTTGACCATAAAATGTCATTTTGATTATGCTTCAGTTGTATGTTTTCATATATAAAATTTCAATATATCTTTTGGCAGGTTTAGAAATTATCTCCCTTTTTAAAGCTAATTACTTCCCTTGATTTTGTTTTTTGACCTTGAAGGATGACCTTGACCTTGAACTTTTACCACTCAAAATGTGCAGCTTCATGAGATACACATGCATACCAAATATCAAGTTGCTATCTTCAATATTGCAAAAGTTATGACCAACGTAAAAGTTTTCGGACGGACACACAGACGGACTGACAGTTCGACTGCTATATGCCACCCTACCAGGGGCATAAAAATCTCCCTAATATATTAATACAGTTAAGATCGAGTGAACATTTAAGTGTTAATGAAAAAGAAAAAAAAATTGGCATACAAGTATCTTACTGTGAAACCATTTATTTTCGTCAGCACGAAATTTCGTCATTTTTAAAAAAATGACAATTTCGTCAGCACTTAAATTCGTCAATTTCTGATTTTGAAAAAAATGAAACACAAATTCGTCGGTCATTTTCCGTTTTTGTGTGTAAGATTTGCCCACTTTAAATCGCGGTTGCGATAAATCGTGGTGGGTAAAGGGGTAACTACGGAGACACTTGCAGGAGGTGGGGCCTATTTATCACATGCCAATTAACTTGTCTTTTGTTTTCAGATTATAGTAACTGGCCCTTAGTATTGTATACCATTTACTTGTTCAGTGTTATGATAAGCGGATAAGTGGGACTGAATTACCATTAGCAACTGCCGGTAATGATGTTACTATGAAGTGCTATCGATCTTTCGAATCATTGACAACTTTGACAAGTTTAACGAGGCATTTTTCATTTAAATATTGTCTGCTAAAATGCAATTGAAAACGTAACAGTCGAAGATAAATTAAATAAGTTATCCAGACGATTTAATTACATGCAAACGCAAGGTATTTGTTAACAGAAATTGACTTTCATTTTCGCCAGGTTTTCAGAAAGTCCCCGGGAAGCACGTTTTTTTCATGACTGCGTATGACGCAATAAAACGTTGCTTTGTATCGTATTGCATTCAATCTAAATTTAAATTCACTCGTCCATAAANCCCCCCCCCTCTCGTCGGTCGGAAAACGTTAACATTTGCCATAACTTTTGCAATATAGAAGATAGCAACTTGATGTTTGGCATGCATGTGTATCTCATGGAGCTGCACATTTTGAGTGCTGAAAGGTCAAGGTCATCCTTCAAGGTCAAAAAACAAAATCCAAGGGAAGTAATAAGCTTTAAAGGGAGATGATTTTTATACCTGCCGAATGATAAATAGAAATTGTATTTTAAAGCGGCGCAGTAAGGGGCATTGTGTTTCTGACGAACACATCTCTTGTTATTCATAGAACGATTTCCATATCAAAAAATGTAAGAAAAACATTTTTAAACAGCCGATTTCTGTTCATATTCGCCCCTTTTAGTCATATTCGCGAATATGAGTCATAAACGTACTTTAGTCGTACCGTTGGGAAAAGAACAGGTACCAGGTCATCTGGGAAAAATAGCGCAAAAAAACCTAAAGTTTGGTAAATTAAGTGGAAAATCTTTAAAGGGGAATAATGGGTATTTTTAAAAGCTTGGTACTTAATTGCTTAAACCCCTTTTAATATTCATTCACATGCCTTTTGGTGAAGTGGTCAGTATATAAACCTATTTGGGACTGACTCTCTTGATCGGAGACGTTAAATAAACTGAGATCGTGACTGATGCTTTTCTATTTCCTTGTTTGACATTGACTCATGTTTACCATCATCAACAGTTTTAGTTTTCTTAAAGTACTTTGACAACAGCAGGCATCCATTAGGCTGATGTCCTCGGTTAATGTATGTTATGTAGATAATATTATTATGATACTTCTCATATACATTCTGTTTTTGTCCACAGTTCTGACAGAGACCAGGAATGGAGGGTGGCGTCGCTATGACCAGTCGGCAGGGCGACCAGGGCTTCTTTCATATGCCCAAGTTACAGGTAGGAAATGATTAAAAAAATTAATAATTATAAAACTATATAAATGTAAATTGTCAGCAAAATATAAAATGTCAGCGAGAAGCATAATTTGTCAGCAATAAGTCCTTAATAAACTTGTATGCATGTCTAGAGCAACGTCTCAGACCAAAACGCATTATAAGGCTTTAGGGCTAAGCAATTCGGAGCTACATACACCAAAGCATGTGTAAAAATCTGTGAACAAAAACTATACCGTATTTTACCATGTATACCGCGCACTTATTTACCTCAAGTTTCCCATTAAAAAGTTGATGCGCGTTATACATTAGTACGAAGCAATCCTGATTGAAAAAAATGTGAAAAAGTCGTTTCCTAAACGAAAATGAGCGTAAAGCCGCCATTTAGTTATTTCAGAAAACTACAGAAAACTACACCCTATAATCTTATAAAGTGAAGGGGCTGTTGTCGAAACAACAAATATTGTGTAAAGTAGGTACGAACGGCTAGCATCAGTTTGGACAAAAAAATAAATGTTTGAATAAAATGTGAAATAATGTCTCTGTTTGTGTTTTTACACGTTTTCATTGACGACTTTCGATCAGCGTTGTTGTCGTCATAGCGGAGAGCATTTTAAATCTTAAGCACTACGAGTTTTTATTCATCTTCAAATTAAAAGCCCAGACTTTCCCCGAGGAAGAATTACATGATGTACATGATTTCTTATTTTGCCATGTTTAACATGAAATGCACGAGGACTGTTAATTTGTTGTTGGGAAATTACATAATTGTCAGAAAAATATAGTGCTATGCAACCCATGCTCCGTATCATAATGACGCCTCCTATTGTTGGATACAAAATTAAGCTTTTCAATGACCCGGATTATTGATTACGCAATAGTAAAAATGGCGGCCATTTTTCGGTCTTTTTGCTCGTTTTTTTGGTCTTAAATTCTTTTTTCTCCATTTTGGCTTTTAAAAATTGGGTGCGCGTAATACATGGGTGCGCGGTATACATGGTAAAATACGGTAAGTGCTATCCACCAAAACACACCAATACTTTACAGTGATAAATGAAAATTTTCTTCGAACCATTCTTGACTGGGATATATTAGTGACAGCACTGTGAACTCAACATCTACTGAGTGTTTTAAGGCTTCAATATCTGCACAAGTGGAAGATTGGTCCTGATCATACATTAACCCATTTATGCCTAGTGGACTCTCCCATCCTTCTAAATTGGATCAATTTATTTCCAAAATTAGGGATCTCTAGTATATTTATTTCTATATTTAGTATGTTTCCTTACAGAAATTCCTTAAAGCAAACAGCGCAGACCCTGATGAGACGCCGCATCATGCGGCGTCTCATCTGGGTCTACGCTGTTTGCCATGGCCTTTTTTCTAGACGCTAGGCATAAATGGGTTAACTTCATGTGCACTTCTAGTTGAATAGAAGCCAAACTTGGTTACTTCAAGGTATCATTTAGATTCAGAACATTATTGTTTATTTTGTGTTGGTACAGATGCCAAATTACCAGAAACCGAGAGTGTTTCTACCAAACTTCAACAATCCCGCCAATCAGCAACAGCAGCCGTCGGCCGATGGCAGGCCAGGGGCAGCCCCCGTCTACAACGCCACAAAGTTCTCCGGGAATCTAGAGGCCGAAATGAGCAACCCTAGTTTCGATGGGCGTCGTATACGCAAGACGATGGTTCGAAAGACAGTGGACTATAATACCTGCATTGTGAAGTATTTAGAGGTAAGTTGTTACTGGAAGTTAATACATTTGGTAAAAAATATTTATTTTAATAAATTATAACAGTGATTTGTTTTCCCAAAATTACAGCCTTATGGCAAAAAGTAACTTTTTTCCCCCAAAAGATGCCAAACTTTCCAATTAACACAATAATTGGTTTTATTAGCTCGGCTGTTTTCGAAGAAAACCCGAGGTATTGTCATAGCCCTCTTGTCTTTCCGCGTCGTCGTAGTCGTTGTCGTTCGAAAACTTTAACATTGACCATATCTTTTGCAATATTGAAGATAGCAACTTGATATTTGGCATGCATGTGTGTATCTCATGGAGATGCACATTTTGGAAAGGTCAAGGTCATCCTTAAAGGTCAAATTTTTTTTTTTGTTTTTTTTTGTTTTTCATGTGTTTCTCATCGACCTGCACATTTTGAGTGGTGAAAAGGTCAAGGTCAAAATAACAAAATCCAAGCACCCACAGCCGAGCGTTGGCACCCGCTATGCAGTGCTCTTGTTTAGTTTATTATTCAGCTACATGTATATAATTCCCGTTCCGTAGCACTTTATAATATAAATTTAAAAATGCAGTTGAACATGCAATTATAATCAACTGGAATACTACTGTTATTTATTATCATATTAATATTGTTTCATTTTTCCCTATTTTATGGTTTATCACGCTATTTGTCCCTATTCAAAAAGCACAGGCTGCAACATTTAAAACTAAAAAAAATCACTGTATTATTATAAAGATTGTTACATAGTTATGCAATCCCTGACATTAAGTCAACAATTTAACAAAAGCCATTTTAATATAGAAAACAACTTATATAATGAATAAGGTTTTAATGATAAGATTTTCCCATATAAGAGTAAATCTATTATCAGATCCCTACAGCGATTTTCTTTGTCCAAAATTGGGAAAAGTACCCGTACCGGTCCAATTGGGAAAAATTGAGTCGTGAAAACCTCAAAATTGGGAAAAATCGAGTTGTGAAAACCTCAAATTGGGAAATTGGTTTGTTTGATTTTTTGCTCCCAAATACTTTAAAATTGAAAACCAAGTGTTTTCAAGCTGTCAATAATATATTTACCTAGGTTCAAGCCATATAGCTGCAAAGGGAAACTAACTCAATGTTGCATTTTCAAAAAAAAAAAAATTTACCACAAATTGGGAATTTTTTGGACAGCAATTGGGAAATTTGTAGTTTTTTCGTAATTGGGAAAGTGCCGTTTACCGGTACTTCATAAAGAAGGAAAAAAATCGCTGCCCTAATACTTTATGACAAGAATAAACATATGTAGCTAACTGGTATTTGCAATTTCTTATGTACCGTACCAGAACCATTCTCTTGGATGGGGAAATATATTCAGTGTAGTGATAAGTCTTGAATCAAGACATTTCTATTAAAAAGAGCTAGAAAAAAAACAACAAGAACCAAGCTATGGTCAAAATAAACACAAGCCAGCAAAACAAGCAGTGGTAAAATCTGAATCTTGTTTGCTAAGATTTACAGAATACGTTCCCTGCTCTTAAACAAGATTGTGGGGTACATGTAGCTCTTACAGACATGCTTTCTGGTAAATACTACACTAGCGGAGCTGAAATAACCACTTAAGAAGGAATCAACTATTTTATTGCAATAAAATGTGCCAAAATAAAAAAATGTTGCAAAAACAGTCATCATTGAAAAATAGGCGCCTGCAAGAATCCTGATTCAAGAATTTCTGCATGCTTATTTACTGACTGAAATTGTTTGGGCAACTTCGAAAGAAATCACTGTTTATCTTTTTAGAATCGTATCTGGCAAAGAGACTGGAGGGACTGTCGAGCAATACAGCCAGATTCCCTGTATCAGCTAGAGGTATGACCTTAGTCGGAGTTTATTTTCTTATATAGTCCCTTTCCTGCGGGAGAATTTTTTTAAATTTTCCTTATGGAACATTACCAAATAACTGTTAAAAAATGAGCCAAAAAAGCTCGGATAGTGATCATATATGTGCTTATAGAAAGCTTTTATGACACCTTGATGTCTGTCCTCCGTCACATGGGTAAACCTTTTCTTTTTAACGACTTCTCCTTCTGAAAAGCTGTGTAGATTTTATCAAACTTTACAAGAATGATCCTTTGGTGACAACCTTATAATGGCTTCTCCCCAGGTGTCTAATGATTTATAAAGGCTTATATGGCAAAAGAACTTCAAAACTCTTCTCAAAAACAACAAGGACTAAAGGTTTAATATTAAGCATATAACATCATATAGTATTCCTTTACTAAGTTTTTTAAAATCATGCCTCTAGGGTCAAAACCTGCCCTGCTATGGAGGTAACTTCTTTCCTTAATGTGTATATGGTGAAAATCTTAAAAATCATCTTTGAATCAGCAGGTAAAATTTAGGTGTTAAACATCGCATTTAAGTCCGCTACTAAGTTTATTCAAATCATGTCCCTGGTGTCAAACTGGCGCCTCCGTGGGTTTTTATATGTATGTAGTGAAAAATCTGCTCAGAGCAGCATTTCAGTACCTTTGGGTCACAGGTGTCAGGATGTGTTCTGCTTTAGATCGCGCCTTTAGCAGATATATTTATGTTTGAATACATGTATCACTTAGCAACTTCTGTATATTTCTGCCATGTTTATCTGGATGCTTTCTGTTCTAGATGACACCTCCAGCAGATATGAATCGTAAACCAATGAACTGTCTCACGACGAAATTCATGCGACAATCAACCAACAAGTTCAGATGTCCCATCTTCTGTATTACAGTATGAGCTTTAAATATTTATTATTTTATTTTCAGTAATAACTGGTTAGCTTTCCTGTTCGGTACTCTACATTATCTGTAGAGTTGGCAGGGTTTTTTTTCCTTCTGAAAGACCCGCCGAATTTCGGCCCTTTCCCCTAGATATTTTTTTCCCCTCTGACAGAATTTTTTTCCCCAAAAATGATTTTCCCCTAAATAAAACCTTTAAATACATAAGTTAACCTGATCCAGTGTAGAACATACAAAATATTGCATAATTAAATTATCTGTTGCCTTGAATTTGTTTTAAAAACAGTAAAATATGTTAAAGTGATTATTTAAGTCTTTCCTTATTTTCCCCAAAATCCGGCGTTTCGCGTGATTTTCCCCCCCAAATTCCGGCTNAAAATATGTTAAAGTGATTATTTAAGACTTTCCTTATTTTCCCCAAAATCCGGCGTTTCGCGTGATTTTCCCCCCCAAATTCCGGCTTTTCGCGCTATTTTTTTCCCCTCAAAAAAGGCCAGGCCCTTTCCCCAAATCAGAAAAAAAGCCCTGGTTGGTATTAATCTCAGCATATGAACGGTTGTACTATTTAAAGAGATGTGGAATTATAAATATAGTTTTCATGACCATTGATATGTTCTATCTAGGTAGCTAAATGTTCTTTCTATGTATCCACATACAAATACAGGGTTTGCATTAAGACATGGGACGCATGTAAATCTTCCTGACATCTGCACATTCTAATCAGGGACATCACTTTTTGCCTTAACTTGATTTTTGTTTCAAGAAGACTTCCTTAAATGCCATCAAAGCAGAAAGTATCGTCCCTGATTAGCCTGTGCATACTGCACTAGTGTTTTTCCCAGGAGGGCATAGGGGCATGGCGCAGTAAATTCAAAAAAGGCATTTAAACGCGTAGTTTATACAAAAAAGGGCAGTTATACATGTGGTGCCTTTTTTGCTATGAAAAAACTGTTATAGATTATTACTTTTAAATTGTAACGGCTATGGGTATACTTGTATATATTTATTATTACTCATCAATTCTAATGTTATTATAATATTTATCATTAAGTTGAAAGATGCATTTCTTTCTTTCTTGCATTTCTTACACATAATCATGTGTGAAACAATGAAGACAACATGTTGCAGACGCTGTTTTTGCGGACGAGTTAGGTCATAAGGCAATAAAGATGTTATAAATAAGGGCGTGTGGCGTTTTTATGTCCACCAGTATATACTGGGGGACATATTGTTTTTGCCCTGTCTGTTGGTCTGTCTGTCTGTTGGTCTGTTGGTCTGTTTGCGCCAACTTTAACATTGGCCATAACTTTTTCAATATTGAAGATAGCAACTTGATATTTGGCATGCATGTGTATCTCATGGAGCTGCACATTTTGAGTGGTGAAAGGTCAAGGTCAAGGTCATCCTTCAAGGTCAAAGGTCAAATTTATGGGTCAAAATCGCTCAAAAGTGGACATAGTGTTTCACAAACACATCTTGTTTTATTTTGGTATTTATATTGATTTGTCCCTGTTTTCAAAAGTATTTCATTCATATCGTGGCGGTCCCTTAACCCATTCAAACATGTTCTGGGTATTTTGGTTTATTATTACAAACAGCACATATGAGCCTCATTCTGGGAAAACTGGGCTTAATGCATGTGCAAATAGTGACTTCCCAGATNAATTATCTGTTGCCTTGAATTTGTTTTAAAAACAGTAAAATATGTTAAAGTGATTATTTAAGACTTTCCTTATTTTCCCCAAAATCCGGCGTTTCGCGTGATTTTCCCCCCCAAATTCCGGCTTTTCGCGCTATTTTTTTCCCCTCAAAAAAGGCCAGGCCCTTTCCCCAAATCAGAAAAAAAGCCCTGGTTGGTATTAATCTCAGCATATGAACGGTTGTACTATTTAAAGAGATGTGGAATTATAAATATAGTTTTCATGACCATTGATATGTTCTATCTAGGTAGCTAAATGTTCTTTCTATGTATCCACATACAAATACAGGGTTTGCATTAAGACATGGGACGCATGTAAATCTTCCTGACATCTGCACATTCTAATCAGGGACATCACTTTTTGCCTTAACTTGATTTTTGTTTCAAGAAGACTTCCTTAAATGCCATCAAAGCAGAAAGTATCGTCCCTGATTAGCCTGTGCATACTGCACTAGTGTTTTTCCCAGGAGGGCATAGGGGCATGGCGCAGTAAATTCAAAAAAGGCATTTAAACGCGTAGTTTATACAAAAAAGGGCAGTTATACATGTGGTGCCTTTTTTGCTATGAAAAAACTGTTATAGATTATTACTTTTAAATTGTAACGGCTATGGGTATACTTGTATATATTTATTATTACTCATCAATTCTAATGTTATTATAATATTTATCATTAAGTTGAAAGATGCATTTCTTTCTTTCTTGCATTTCTTACACATAATCATGTGTGAAACAATGAAGACAACATGTTGCAGACGCTGTTTTTGCGGACGAGTTAGGTCATAAGGCAATAAAGATGTTATAAATAAGGGCGTGTGGCGTTTTTATGTCCACCAGTATATACTGGGGGACATATTGTTTTTGCCCTGTCTGTTGGTCTGTCTGTCTGTTGGTCTGTTGGTCTGTTTGCGCCAACTTTAACATTGGCCATAACTTTTTCAATATTGAAGATAGCAACTTGATATTTGGCATGCATGTGTATCTCATGGAGCTGCACATTTTGAATGGTCAAAGGTCAAGGTCAAGGTCATCCTTCAAGGTCAAAGGTCAAATTTATGGGTCAAAATCGCTCAAAAGTGGACATAGTGTTTCACAAACACATCTTGTTTGCTTTTGAAAAAGGCAGAGTGGCGCTTCGGGAGGGAAGCATGGCGCTGCGCCACGCTAAAATGGCTTAGGAAAAACACTATGCACATGGTAATCTGGGACAACATTTTACAAACATGCATAAAGCCCAGTTTTCCCAGAGCAAGAAACAATTATGACTGTGAGACTTGAAAGTGTATCATGCTGTGGGTGTTTCAGTGGACAAATCGCTGAATTATAAATGAAAGTTACAAGTGTTGCATGTTGTGCATGTTTCAGTGGACGCCAGAGGGGCGCAGGCTGGTGACAGGGGCCTCCAGTGGGGAGTTCACGCTGTGGAATGGGCTCACATTCAGCTTTGAAACCATTCTGCAGGTACGGGAACAAAATGACAGTCAAATTTTGTAAATCCTTTACCACTCAGAAGCAAATTGTAAATGACTTTGCAACCAGCACAAAAACCAGAACAGCCTGCGAGAAACTCACAGTCTGTTCAGGTTTTATGCTGTTTGCTGCTCATCAGAATCTTTGGGCTGGAAATAAGGTATTTAAAACTTTAAAGCTAGTAAAAAATGTGTTAAATTTATTTTGATTTTCGAAGGGACAACGAAAGCGTCAAAATGTGTATCGAAGCGGGAAAGGGTTAACAAAATGTCGGTCCTATTTTGTTATGTTGCATTTTCCTTTGAAATGCTGACGTTTTTACTTCATTTAGTTCCTTTTATAGGACCCTTCCCCAATATGTAATTCTCCAAAACGGAAGGCTTGGCACCTTCTCAAGATCTACAAAAAAAGCTCTGAATGTTGTTGTGTACTTCTAATTATGCAGCAAAATAAATATGGTCCTGAAATGTTGTCATATCTTAAATACAACCTTGCGTACAGATGTATTATAAGTACCTCATGTGTTAATGTATTGCACATTGTTTGTTTCATATTTGGATTTTTTGCTGGACTCAACAGTACATGTATTTCATTCATATCATGGTCAATTAAACTACTGTCTTTTTTCTGTGTTAGTTGGTTTACCACTACTAAGTGCACATACATGTTTCAGTAACTGACAACTTTCCATTCTTGAATCAGAAAACGAGGAGAATGGCAGGAGAAATAATTAAATGACCAATCCCCACACATGTTATGTGGTTAAGCAAGAATCAAACCTGCGATCCTCAGATTTTTATGCCCCCGAAAGTGGGCATATATTGATCACACTGTCCGTCTGTTCGTCTGAAATTCCGTCACACTTTGCGTTTAGGTTTCGAAAATGTGGAAAAACACTTTGCGTTTAGGTTTACAAAAATGTGGAAAGAGGGAGCATATGTGATCCTATGGTGACAGCTCTTGTTAGTTTAGTACTCTACCAACTGAGTTAGCAGTATTTAACTTAGTGCACAATGTTGTGGTCACAGTATGGAAACAAGTGTGGTTTTCCATATTATGTGATGAAACCTGTATGTTGCTACAATTGCAAAGTCTGCTTTGGAAAAAGATCAAGTTTGCTGAAGAAGGATTGCAGATTATGATTACAATTTGAAATAATATGGCTGACCAATAAAAAAAGATAGCAGAATACCCCATGGAGAGATCTTGCATTTCTTAGCTTTGGCCTTGAAAAGTTGCTATCTGTGTCCAGGCCTTTTTCTGCCTATCTCATGGATCCCATAGTCGGACCCATTCCCCATGCCAAATATGCATATTTTTTTTTTTCCC
>VMBQ01000502.1:76670-88547 GCA_007657795.1 Dreissena rostriformis | reverse complement strand
TAGAGGTCACAGTTTTCATCCAATCTTTATGAAATTTGGTCAGAATGTTTATCTTGATGAAATCTTGGTTGGGATTGTATTTGGGTCATCTGGGGTCAAAAACTAGGTCACTAGGTCAAATAATAGAAAAACCTTGTGTAGACAATAGAGGTCACAGTTTTCATCCAATCTTTATGAAATTTGGTCAAAATGTTTATCTTGATGATTTCTGGATTGGGATTTTATTTGGGTCATCTGGGGTCAGAAACTAGGTCACGAGGTCAAATCATAGAAAAACCTTGTTTAATATACCATGAAGTGTATTGTTCAAAAACGGGAAACAACTAATGCATGTACTTTTTGTAAATAAGTGTTACAGCATTTGTCTCCCTTGTAATTTATTAAAATTTTACCAAATGTAATGCTAACTGCATTTTTGTAATGCATTGTATCAATAAACCTCGGGCAAACAATGAAATTGAGGTTGCATTATCTCTACTTAGTTTTGAATCTGGTTTAAGTGAAAAGTTCTTTCACCTTAAATTGTTGCATATCTTAGATACCAGGTGGAAATCGTTTTGCATCATGACCAGTGAGGAGCGGTTTGTTGGCTATAGGAAGTTTGTCAACAGGAGATTATCCCACATTGCTTATTATGTAACTTGGTCAGAACATTAAAATTTTGTGAGATATGGATCCTGTCAATAAAAAACATGGACGCCATTAGGCGGGCCAATTTTCTTCATGTGGCATTAGTAAAACAATTTGTACCCACTCATCCTGAAACTTTCTCAGAGCATTAAACAATTATATGAGCCTCGCTCTGTGAAAAGGGGGTTTAATGCATGTGTGTAAAGTAAGCAATGAACAAGGCCTTGTAAAAAAAGGTGAGCGAACTAGGGCCATCTTGGCCCTCTTGTTTTTCTTTTCGTTTTAATGAAGTCTCTAATTAGCAATAATCCAGTTAAGGCGGAAAGTGTCGTCTCTTATTAGCCTGTGCGGACTGCACAGGATAATCTTGGACCACACCCTACACACATGCATTAAGCCCCGTTTTCTCAGAGTGAGGTTCAATTATTCCCATTGTGACCTTTAATCTCTTGTTGCCAGGTCACGGAGCGGATGTGAAGTGTGTAGACTGGCACCCGACCAAGTCCCTGGTGGCTTCTGGCAGCAAGGACAACCAGGTCCCCATCAAACTGTGGGACCCAAAGTCTGGGCAGAGTCTTGCCACACTGTGAGTACATTCAGCACTTTATATGAATGGTATACCACATGGCAAAGATAAAACAAAAGAGAACTTAAATATTATATGATTTGACTGCATATTTGTTGTTTCCTTTTCCGCTCACATACAAAATTTGATGCGTTTGTAGTCCCTTAGAAAATCAAAATAAAGTTAAAGTGGGACTGTACGATTTTTACATGTGTTAAATTTTAATATATTGATTAAATTATGTTACGATGACTCAAAATAGGCAATAAAAATTATACTTTGAAGACGAATTTCATAAAATGGAGCAAAGACAAGTTAGCGCTGGTTAAAGCCGATGCCGACACTTTTACTCGAATTTGTAAGGAAACAAAATTGTGTCTTTGTGTCGTATGAACGAATCTGCACTAAAACTAAATTTAGATTCACATTGTACATGTATTATATATATGCTGGCGAATTCGGCTGGAAGCCAATTTCAATTTTAGATTTAAATATCTGGCTTATTTCGCATTTTTCGACACATGTTCTTTTTTAACTTTTATTTTAATTTATATTGAAATATATGTATACTAATTTTTAATACATTTTATAAAAATTCATCAATATTTGACAAAATCGTACAGTCCCGCTTTAAGACCTTGCTTACTAGATTCAAGTTCTAAAGGCTTTATTTCCAACTATAAGATACGGATGAGCAGCAATTAGCATAGAACCTGATCGAGTTACTTGCAGGCTGCTCTGGTTTTATGATGGTTTTATATAGCCATTTTCAGTTTGCTTCCGAGCGGGGAAGGGTTAAAGGAATGGTATACCACATGGTTAAAATCACACACACAAAAAAGAACTTTTGTATGGTCAGGAGATACACTGTCCGCAAACAAGACCACCAAACCTCCGGTTACTTTATAGCGGACTTGGAGCTATGCTGGCCTAATATGGCATAAGACCCATTTTCACATGACGTGGGTCATATGGGTCTTAAAGATTGAATAAAAATGATCAGACACTAGCATTCATGCATCAATGAGAGATCTAGCAAACTGATAAACAGATCCAGCAAATTCAGATCTATATAAATTGCAGGCACGCTCACAAATTCACGGTCATGGACATAAAGTGGAACAAGAACGGCAACTGGATGTTGACAGCGTCGCGCGACCATCTTATGAAACTGTTTGACATCCGAAACCTCAAGGAGGAGCTTCAGGTGTTCAAGGGGCACAAGAAAGAAGCCACAGGTGGGGGGCATGAAATGTGTGTGTGTGTGTATTTCAAAGTTTATGAGGTCCTTGCGTGCCTGAGGCTTCATTATGTGTTGACCTGCATTGTGTCCCAGCATTCCAACCTTATTAATTGGGGTGTGAAATATTCAAATTATATGCCCTGTGTTTTGAGAAAACTGGGCTTAATGTATGTGAACAAAGGGCCGTCCCAGACTTGCGGGTTTTAATATTATTTGGATCATATTTGAAATTGAGTCATAAGTTTGAACAATATATGATTGAACTCATAAGTGTTCATAGTTGTGTTGTCTAGACCTTTGCTTACTGAGTCCCATTGTTTATCTCCACAGCTGTTGCCTGGCACCCAATCAATGAGCAAATGTTTGCCAGTGGGGGATCAGATGGTGCAGTCATGTTCTGGGAGGCAGGGTAAGTAGTGGGTATACACAGTGGTCAATCTACAGAAACATCAAGGTTTGATTTACATAATTATCTCAAGTTTAATTTTATCCATATTTGTCAATCAGTTAACTTCATTTCTCATTTTGATATTCATAGTTTAAAGAATCTATCAGTAAATATCACTTTATTTTTATCCCTCACGGTAGTCAGATGGATATAGTTTTGGCGTTGTACGTCTCTCCATCAGTCCGTCCATATGTTAGTCTGTCCGTTTGTCACAAACTGTTCAGGGGTTTATCTCAGAAACAAGATGAGATTTCAACATTAAACTTCATGGGCATATATATCAAGGAGGTGAAGTACCTAATACATGATCCATAACCCTATACTTTCTTAAATAAGAGTTATTGCCTTTTGTTGTTTTTGTATGATGTAACTTTTCATGGCTATATAACTCGATAACATGTCTATTTATATACGATACAAGATTTCAACATGAAACTTCATATATTAGTTACGAGTTATTGCCATTTGTTGTTCTCATGCTAAAGGCGGAGGGATATAGTTTTTATAGTCCGGATTCTACCGTACATTAAGGGATCGTCAAATGCCTTGATGTGAGTGTTCATCATTATCAGACAGTAAGGCACATGCAAGATCTATGGCCAAGGTCAAGGTCAAGGTCACACAAATTGTGTTGTTCACTGTCTTTTAATAGCAATGATTCTGAATGTAGTTGTGCACATAGTTTCGCGTTGCAAGGATTCGGCGGGGATATGAATGCAATGAATTTGTTTTATTGTTTAACTTAAGCAAAAACGATAACTCTTAAACACAATATGAGGAGCACTGTATTTATATGTTTACAGAACAGAGAAGGAGGTGGGATCAATGGAGGAGGCTCATGATGCCATCATCTGGGACCTTGCTTGGCATCCTCTAGGTCATGTACTGGCCTCGGCCTCTAACGACCATTCCACGTAAGTACTTATAGACCAGTATTCACCAAACCATTCTTACACTTAAGTGTAAAAATAAAGAATATCCTTAAAACTGTAATTTCCTAAAACCACTTGAAAGTCAAGTCTAGCATAGCAGTTAACACCAAAAATTATTTAATTGTTTGTTAAGAATGATATGTTAATGGTAAAAAAACAACATTTTTTGTCTGTATACATGTATATGCAAACTAAGAGGTATTTTTATTGTGTAGAAGACTACTCTTTATTCTTAAGTGTAAGAATTGGTTAGTGAATACAGGCCCTTGTGTAAAAGCACCATTTTTTGTCTGTTTATACCAGTATGCAAAGTAAGAGGTATTTTTATTGAGTATAAGACTATTTTTATGCCCCGAAGGTGGGCATATAGTGATCTGTCTGTCCATCTGAAATTCCATCCCACTTTGTGTTTAGGTTTTGAAAAATGTGGAAAAGCACTTTGCGTTTAGGTTTATATAAATGTGGAAAAAGGGGGCATATGTCATCCTATGGTGACAAGCCTTGTTTATTCTTAAGTCTAAGAATGGGTTGGTGAATACAACCCTTGTGTGACCCACTTGGTCATGTACTGGCCTGTCTTAAATAATCTTTTCATGCAAGTACTTGTGCTGTCAGAGTGATTGAGATGACATTGGTCATCATGTAATTAAACTTGCTGATTATGCTTCAGACAAAAAAAAAACAATAATTTTATTATAAATGATGCAAAAAGTGATCCTGATTCTTAGCTAAATATGCATTGTTTCAATGCAGTTATCAGTTAACAAATCATTTTCATCTTTACTTCATATTTTCTTTTCAGTAAATTCTGGACGCGAAATCGTCCGGGAGATGCCATGAGGGACAAGTACAATCTCAATATAGCCATCATAGGTCCAGATGGGGAGCCAATAGACATGGGTAAGTGCCCCAGTCATATGTAACATGTCATATGTTATACCCGTCTCTCTGCATCAAAGGTCAAGAGCCTATAGACATGGATAAGTTCCGTGGTCCTTAACCCTTTACCATTTAGATACGAACTTGGACACATTTGTAGTCCCTTAGAATTCAAAAAATTTAAACAAAATAGTTTTGATATTTATTCAATGGGCTGTGATTGTCACTATGTCTAACCAAGGCTGAAAGAGATCCTATGACATCAGAGATAATCTTTCACAGCATGCTACTCTAATCTGGACCTTACGGATTCTTGTAATCTGATAGCAAACAATTACTTGGGGCTTGTTTGAACGCATGTGGTGATTTAATGTGCTCCAACAATGAACCAAACGAGATTACTTGTAATACAGATCAGCACTGTCATTAGCACTGCTCATGTTCATTTCACAGACACAGATGTACAGCTGGGAGAGATGAAGACAGCACTGCCTGGCATGGGGCTGGAACATGGTCTGCCTCCAGAGAAAGAGGAAATACCAGGTATTAGAATGGGATTCTACCTGGGCCCGTATTCATAAACCCAATCTTAAACTTAAGAATAAAGAATACACATAGAAATAAGAAGATTATGTTCAGCGTTTGAATACTTACAGGCTACCACTGGTGATAATGTCCTTAACAGAATGCTCTGCACGAAGGATGATGTAGAAAGAGGCAGTTTATACCAAGTTTGACTTAAAATTAAAGCAATGCTTGAATATTCCAATTTAAAGAATGGTCTTTATTCTTAGACTTTAGTCTAAGAAATGCTTGGTGAATGCAGTCGCAGATCATCGCACTAAACCATCACATATTTAGTGGTTAAATTTTTAACAAAAGAGCACATGGTCTGCCACCCAAAAAAGAGGAGCATAGCAAATGATTTGTTTACTGATAACAACCATGTATAATGCGCACCCAGTTTTGTAATGCCCAAATTGAGAAAAAAAATTAATTCAAGCCAACAAAACTAGCAAATCGGACCGAAAATGGCCACCATTTTACTTTTGCGCAATCAAACAATCTGCATCATTGGAAAGCTTTATTTTGTATTCAAAGAAGGAAGCTCTATAAAAATGCGATACTATCAAATTATCCAATCAACTTGACTTGATCAACACATGTTAAGTGGTTAAATGATTTATAACAGAAGAGCACATGCATTTTGTTTGTGATTTTACCAAGTGCTCTTCTTTGCGATTTTACGCAGCGCACATGTTTGTAATTTTTGATCTCATGTTTGTAAATTAATAAAGCTCACAAGTTTGTGATTTTACAAGGCTCCCATGTTATTTATTTTACAAAGCTCATATGTTTGTGACTTTACAAAGCTTTTTGGGAATCTTTTGTTTAAAGGAAGTCTCTTCTAACCAAAAATCCAGCTTAGGCAGAAAGTGTCGTCCCTGATTAGCCTGTGTGGAATGCATTTAGCCCAGTTTTCTCAAAATGAGGCTAAATTGTAAAACTCTCCCAACTTGTTATACCACAGTTACAATTTCTCAGGTGAGCATTCAAGGATCCTTGGGGTTCTCATGTTAATTGTTTAACTCTCCGAACCTGTTCCGTCACAGATCCTGAGGATGAGCTGCCTGCCATTCCTGGACTGGACTGGTCCATGGACAAGGAGTTCTTCAAGGAGGAACCCAGACTGGACGAGCGCCGCCACCGCAAGGCCCCGTACACAAGGCCCATACCAAAGACTTTCGAGCATGCCTGGGTCACCAATCAGCAGCCCACCATCGTTAAGACAGAAGGTTTGTTATGCAGGGATTTTTTTTTTGTCTTTTTAAAGTATCCGTAAAAAGCTCTTGCCTAATGGAGGAAACATTAAAAAAAATCCCAATTGCTGTCCAAAGAATTCTCAAAAGAGAGGAAATTTGTGACAATTTTGTTTCAAAGCGCATTATCTGCAAGTAAACAAATAAAATAAGTACTGAAACTTAACATTTTAGCAAAAAGGCATGTTAAAGAATAATAAGATGGGTTTTTGTAATTAAGTATCAAGCTGCAAATATTTGGCTTCTTTCTGACCCATTGTGTTGTGGTATCGGGTCAGTATATTGTTTGAGAGCGTAACCAATTTTTTCAACCAAGTACCACATTTTCATTAGAATTAACATTAAAACAGGGCTACACTAAGTTGTACAGTCATCTAGTTTATTTCATAGACATTGAATGCTTACTTTGACAAAAACACTTTACTGTCAGGATATTAACCCTTTGAGCGCTGGAACCGGATTTTAAAGGCCTTTGCAAACAGTTTGGATCCAGATGAGACGCCACAGAATGTGGTGTCTCATCAGGATCCAAACTGTTTGCTATTCTGATAGTGGTCTTTGAAAAAAAGTGAAGAAAATGATGATCTAAGAAATTCAGCAGACGACATTTTAGCAGATGACAAATTTCCCAGCATGCAAAGGGTTAAATGCTGCTGATGTATTATGTACACAAACACTGTCTGCACATGAGCTGGTTAAGCCAATGAGAAACGAGTATTCTGTATGAGGTTAAATAAAAACTATTACAAATTGTATAATTATCATGGTGAGAATGTTAACTGAAAGTAAATGTACTGAGGGTATATGTACACAAATGCATACATACTTTTTATATTGTTTTTGCCCTGTCTGTTGGTTGGTTGGTCTGTTGGTTGGTTTGCGCCAACTTTAACATTTTGCAATAACTTTTGCTATATTGAATATAGCAATTTTATATTTAGCATGCATGTGTATCTCATGGAGCTGCACATTTTGAGTGGTGAAAGGTCAAGGTCATCCTTCAAGGTCAGAGGTCAAATATATGTGGCCCAAATCGCTTATTTTATGAATACTTTTGCAATATTGAAGATAGCAACTTGATATTTGGCATGCATGTGTGACTTATGGAGCTGCACATTTTGAGTGGTGAAAGGTCAAGGTCATCCTTCAAGGTCAGAGGTCAAATATATGTGGCCCAAATCGCTTATTTTATGAATACTTTTGCAATATTGAAGATAGCAACTTGATATTTGGCATGCATGTGTATCTCATGGAGCTGCACATTTTGAGTGGTGAAAGGTCAAGGTCATCCTTCAAGGTCAGAGGTCAAATATATGTGGCCCAAATCGCTTATTTTATGAATACTTTTGCAATATTGAAGATAGCAACTTGATATTTGGCATGCATGTGTATCTCATGGAGCTGCACATTTTGAGTGGTGAAAGGTCAAGGTCATCCTTCAAGGTCAGAGGTCAAATATATGTGGCCCAAATCGCTTATTTTATGAATACTTTTGCAATATTGAAGATAGCAACTTGATATTTGGCATGCATGTGTATCTCATGGAGCTGCACATTTTGAGTGGTGAAAGGTCAAGGTCATCCTTCAAGGTCAGAGGTCAAATATATGTGGCCCAAATCGCTTATTTTATGAATACTTTTGCAATATTGAAGATAGCAACTTGATATTTGGCATGCATGTGTATCTCATGGAGCTGCACATTTTGAGTGGTGAAAGGTCAAGGTCATCCTTCAAGGTCAGAGGTCAAATATATGTGGCCCAAATCGCTTATTTTATGAATACTTTTGCAATATTGAAGATAGCAACTTGATATTTGGCATGCATGTGTATCTCATGGAGCTGCACATTTTGAGTGGTGAAAGGTCAAGGTCATCCTTCTAGGTCAAATATATGGGTCAAAATTGCTCATGTAATGTAACTTCTGCAATATTGAAGCTAGCAATTTTATATTTGACATGCATGTGTATTTCATGGAGCTGCACATTTTGAGTGGTCAAGGGTCAAGGTCAAGTTCATCCTTCAAGGTCAAACGTCATATAGGGGGACATTGTGTTTCACAAACACATCTTGTTAAAATTAGGAAGTAAATGTTCATTCTCCAGGTTTATTGATAATTTATGAGAATACATAAAGTCATGATCCTTATTTGTTTCCATTTGCATCTTTGCTTGTTAGCTCGGCTGCTTTTGAAGAAAACCCGAGGTATTGTCATAGCCCTCTCGTCTTCCGCCGTCCGCGTCGTCGTCGTCCGAAAACTAACATTGGCCGTAATTTTTGCAATATTGAAGATAGCAACTTGATATTTGGCATGCATGTGTATCTCATCGACCTGCAAATTTTGAGTGGTGAGGTCAAGGTCAATTATGCAATTATGACCTTCAAGGTCAAAGGTAAAAAAAAATCCAAGCACCCACAGCCGAGCGTTGGCACCCGCTATGCGGTGCTCTTGTCATATTTAAATAGTATTTGAGACTATTTGTACATTGCTTGTTTTCAGAGGTTCAAAAGAAGCGAGGCGGAATAAAGTCACTTCTTTCACTGGAGATTGCTCCACCTTCAAAGCATCAGAAAGGTAACTCTTTGTTCAACTGTTGTTCAACCTTTTCCCACTCAGCAGCAAAGTGAAAATGGCTATATGCAACCAGCATAAAACCAAAACAGCCTGCGAGTTACTCTCAGTCTGTTCAGGTTTTATGCTGTTTGCTGCTAATCCGTATCTGAGCAATGAAATTAAGGCTTTAAAACTTGAATCTTGTAAGAAAGGTCTTCATTTTAATTTGATTTTCAAAAGGACTACAAAGGTGTCAAAGTTCGTATCTGAGTGGTAAAGGAATTAAGTTATAATTTATCTTTAATACACAACAAATTAACAAGTACTAGTGTTGAGTTGTTTTTTTACCACGATGGACTTGAAAGCAGTAGGCATTCCACATGTCTGTCCGTCCGTACAACCAATTTCCTCTTTAACTGCTTAATGGAAATTTTTCAAACTTTAACAGCTGAATAATCTTATGTGTTGTGGGGCCATCAATGTCTGTCACACATTTTTAGTTTTTCATAATTTATTATATAGTTGTAAGTGATGTGTAACCTAAATCAAGTAAGTGACGTGTAACCTAAATAAACTGTCAATTCACTGCAAATGGAACATATCTGTACCTTAAAAACGAGTTTATTTTGCATTTGAAATGAATAAGTGCTCTTTACTTTAAAAGGAATATGTGTCGTGTTCTGAGAAAACTGGGCAAAATGCTTGTGTGTAAATTTTCATCCCAGATTAGCCTGTGCAGTCCCCACAGGCTAATCAGGGACGACAATTTCCGCTTTTATGGAATTTTTTGTTTTAATGATGTCTCTTCTTAGCGAAAATCCAGTTAAGGCGGAAAGTGTCGTCCCGGATTAGCCTGTGCGGACTGCACAGGCTAATCTGGGAAGACACTTTACGCACATGCATTTTGCCCAGTTTTCTCAGAACACGACACATATGTTCTTTACTGGTATTCCATGTTTAAAAGAAATGTATCATTACAAACTTTATGGTTAACCCTTTGCATGCTGGGAAATTTGTCGTCTGCTAAAATGTAGTCTGCTGAATTTCTAAAATTAGCATTTTCTTCGATTTCTTTTCAAAGAATACTATCAGAAAAGCAAACAGTTTGGATTCTGATGAGACGCCACGTTCTGTGGCGTCTCATCTGGATCCAAACTGTTTGCAAAGGCCTTCAAAAACCGGTTCCAGCACTAAAAGAGTTAATTGTATTTTTACGGTCCTATCTATAAAATAATAAGATATCTTACAATTTACGGTTTTGTTTTTTTCAGGAGGTGAAGACGAGGATATTGGTGAGTTTAAATTTAAATGCTTACGTTTCTCATTAATCATATTTATTATTAATTTATCAGTCCATATTGTTTTCATGAATTGTATTTATTATCATTTATCAGTGCGTATAGTTCAGGGACTTATATAAATGTGAATGCCATCAAATTTCAACTTGACTGACCAACTAAGTACTTATTTAAAAGATCTCTGATAAGTGTTAACTAACTTGATTTATTAAAAAGTATAGCATGGTATAAAAAGGTACAGAATCTCTTTAATTATGCCCTCCTTTAAAGAAAAGGGGGATGGTCGGTCGTATTGATTGCACCAGTCAATTGGACACTTTCCCTTTGTTGGTGAATGGTCTGTACACCATTTTGTTTCCGTATGAAATCTAGAGAGCACTTTTACGAATTTGCATTTAAATTGGCATGCTGGTTACATGGGAAGACAGGAAGATTTTGAGGTCAACAGAGTGAGGGTCACATGTTTTTTTTACATGAAATGTCAAACAACTCAAAGGTCACAGTATAAGGATTTTACCGGTAAACACTAAATTGTCAATTGTCACAGGGTCTTTAACTTGAAATTACCAAAAATTCAATGGTCATAGTAACAGGGTTTTTAACATGCCAATGTGAATAGGTCAATGGTGACATTCACAGGGTTTTTAACATGCCAATGTGAATAGGTCAATGGTGACATTCACAGGGTTTTTTAACATGCCAATGTGAATAGGTCAATGGTGACATTCACAGTGTTTTTAACATGCCAATGTGAATAGGTCAATGGTTACATTCACAGTGTTTTAAACATGAAATTGCCAACAAGTTAATGGTCAATGTCACAGGGTTTCAAACATGAAATTGCCAACAAGTCAAAGGGCACAGTCACATAGTCTATGACATGAAATTGCAAACAAGTTAATGGTCAATTGTACAGGTCACTGTTTTTGTTTTACATGATATTCATTTCCGCATGATATCTAGAGAGCAGTTTGATCAACCTTATTCCAAATTGCTGTGCTGGTGAGAAGGAAAGAAAGACCCATATAGTCCTGTCTGTACATCTGCCTGTTGTCCTGTTATTTTGTGGTCTTCACTATGTTTTAACCTCTATCAGAACAACTTTTTATATAGATATGATTTTAAGAACACAATTTTGGCTGCAACCAATTTTGTAATTATTGCACTTGGCTTTGTCTTTAAGTGTCGGGTGAAGGTCAAGATCACTGTTACTAAAAATAGAAAAATAGTTTGCTAAATTACTTGGTTTTGGATGGAGGTATTGTGCTGAAATTTTGTATGTAGGTAGCTTACATGTATAACCCTTTGAGCGCTGGAACCGGATTTTGAAGGCCTTTGCAAACAGTTTGGATCCAGATGAGACGCCACAGAACGTGGCGTCTCATCAGGATCCAAACTGTTTGCTATTCTGATAGTATTCTTTGAAAAAAAATCAAAGAAAATGCTAATTTTAGAAATTTAGCAGACAACATTTTAGCAGACGACAAATTTCCCAGCATGCAAAGGGTTAA
>VMBQ01000502.1:26421-71949 GCA_007657795.1 Dreissena rostriformis | reverse complement strand
TATCTCCTCCTACACTATTAGCACTAGAACCTTGAAACTTACACACATGGTAGCTATGAGCATATGTGCGACCCTGCACTATTTGGAATTTTGATCTGACCCCTGGGTCAAAAGTTATGGGGGTTGGGGTGGGGCCGGGTCAGAAATTATCACTCATTTTTTTAGGTTATTTTACATTTACTTCTTCATTTCTACACCGATTCACTTCAAATTGATACTGGACCTCTCTTATGACAATACGGTCAATCTCAACCATGCATGGCCCCATTCCCAACCCTGGGGCGCCCCGCCCACATAGGCCACACCCACCAAAAATTGCCATTTACTATAATTTCTTCATTTCTACACGGATTCACTTCAAACTGATACTGAACTTCTCTTATGAAAATTCGGTCAATCTCAACTATGCATGGCCCCATTACCAACCCTGGGGCGCCCCGCCCACATAGACCACACCCACCCAAAATTGCCTTTTACTATATTTTCTTCATTTCTACACGGATTCACTTCAAATTGATACTGAACTTCTCTTATGGCAATACGGTCAATCTCAACTATGCATGGCCCCATAACCAACCCTGGGGCGCCCTGCCCACATAGGTTACACCCACCCAAAATTGCCTTTACTATAACTTCTTCATTTCTACACCAATTCACTTCTAATTGATACTGAACTTCTCTTATGACAATACGGTCAATCTTGACTATGCATGGCCTTATTACCAACCCTGGGACACACCTAGCTCAAACATTCGGTGTGGGGATACGCGTCGGCCTCTGCCACGCCATTTCTAGTTTAATTTGATTTTCTATGGGACTCAAAATGCTGTATAGTAACTAGCTTTCACTAAGTCTGCTGACCTGTCAAATTTTAGCTTTAACTTTTGATAAAAATGAACATGACAAAAGCTTGTTAACTTTGACAGGTTTACCATTCTATGTTTTTTATTGGCTATTTAAAGCAACCAAAAGTACATTGTGATAACCGGGTATCCCAAATTTAGTATTTGTACTTAAATATACTGTATACTTAGTCTTTTGTTTGTAGTGGATAGGCCACACAAAGTAGAACACATTTTGTTACAAATTTCCGTATTAAAGTTAATGAGACATTTTAATGGTGGATAGTTCAAACCATGTAGAATTTATTCTTGTTAAAATGTCAGTATTGAACTTAATGAGACATTTTTATGTGTATGTGTCCCAAGTAAATGATGAGGCTTTTTTTAAACTGATTCTTTAATAAATTCTATTTTGCATCCGGCTTACTTACATCATGCCTCACGCCTGGTGGCTAATTTGAGTGGCCAGTGTACTGTGTTCTGCGTGTTTCTTTTAAATTCTTCAAAAGAATTTGTTAAATGAAAATCCTGATTAAGGGTAGTCCCTACTGAGTATGCACTTAACTGATCTTTGTCAAAAGTTGATGTATGATATGTAACCATGTATTGAATTCATTAAAAATCTTGCTAATTGTTTGCAATTTATATATCCAGCAAATACAACTGTACTTTGAAAGTAAAAAGTGATAAACTATAGCAAGGAAGATTGTGATAGCCTAGTTTTTAGCTCGGCTGTTTTCGAAGAAAACTCGAGGTATTGTCATAGTTTCTCGTCTTCCGTCGTCCGCGTCGTCGTCATCCGAAAACTTTAAGATTGGCCATTACTTTTGCAATATTGAAGATAGCAACTTGATTTTTGGCATGCATGTGTATCTCATGGAGCTGCACATTTTGAGTGGTGAAAAGGTCAAGGTCAATGATGACCTTCAAGGTCAAAGGTCAAAAAAACAATATCCAAGCACCCACAGCTGAGCGTTGGCACCCGCTATGCTGTGCTCTTGTTCTCATTTCTAAGTGAATGGGGGAGAGCCGTTAGAATTGAAAGTGAGCGATATTAGAACCAAATTAAAGTGAAAATAATAGTTCAACTAATTTTTATGTCCCCCACTATAGTAGTGGGGGACATATTGTTTTTGCCCTGTCTGTTGGTCTGTTGGTTGGTTTGTTGGTTGGTTTGCGCCAACTTTAACATTGGCCATAACTTTTGCAATATTCAACAAAGCAAATTGATACTTGGCATGCATGTGTATCTAATGGAGCTGCACATTTTGAGTGCTGAAAGGTCAAGGTCAAGGTCATCCTTCAAGGTCAAAGGTCAATTATATGGGTCAAAATCGCTCATTTTGGCCATAACTTCTGCAATATTCAACATAGCAACTTGGTATTTGGCATGCATGTGTATCTCATGGACCTGCACATCACATTTTGAGTGGTGTAAGGTCAATGTCAAGGCCATCCTTCAAGGTCAAAGGTCAAATATACGAGTCAAAATCGCAATAGGGGACATAGTGTTTCACAAACACATCTTGTTGAGTTGGAACTTACATTTTTTTTTTCTAGTTTAAATTACCCTTTTTTAGTGGAGTTTGAACATATGTATGCCAAAATATATATAATAATAATCAGTTAAGTTGAAAACCGTCACATGGAATTAGTAAAAGCAGAAACACAAAAAATTATAATGAATGTAAATGACAAATTTACATGAAAAATCTGATGGCAAATTATGATAATGGGGTAGCATTGAAATAACTATATTTTCATTTAGAAAACAAAAGCTACAATTCCTTCTCTAGAATTTAGTAACTCTGACAATTTTTGCCCAGATTTGGGGGTATCCATAAACATAAGTTGTTCAAACTGAAGGATAAATGAAACTTTTAACCCTTTGAGTGCTGGAACCGGATTTTGAAGGTTTTTGCAAACAGTTTGGATCCAGATGAGACGCCACAGAACGTGGCGTCTCATTAGGATCCAAACTGTTTGCTATTCTGATAGTGTTCTTTGAAAAAAATCGAAGAAAATGCTAATTTTAGAAATTCAGCAGACGACATTTTAGCAGACGACAAATTACACAGCATGCAAAGGGTTAAAACATTATCAGGAGAGAAATTCTTTTTTTTGTTACAATTTTCTTGTGTTTTATGTACGGGCAACGTACCATTTGCTAATGATTATGCCCTTATTGCATTTCAATACAGGATAATACATGCAATGCAATACAGCATTAAGGAAAACTTAAACTCCAATAAGTTTTTAATTTAATATGATAAAGCTCCAATATTAACCCTTTGCATGCTGGGATATTTGTCGTCTGCTAAAATGTTGTCTGCTGAATTTCTAAAATCAGCATTTTCTTCCATTTTTTTCAAGAAATACTGTCAGAATAGCAAACAGTTTGGATCCTGATGAGACGCCACGTTCTGTGGCGTCTCATCTGGATCCAAACTGTTTGCAATGGCCTTTAAAATTCGGTTCCAGCGCTCAAAGGGTTAATCTGGCACAGACCTTTATGCATAAATATATATTTACATAACGTTACTATGATTTTTTTGTTTCCTTATTGGAAGCGATTTAAATTGATTGAAGCGTTCCTAACTAAGTTAACTGTTATGGCCTCGTTTAGTTTTTGCAAAATGTGCCTGAACAAAACTGAATGCAAATATGTGGCGTGTTCTGAGAAAACTGGGCAAAATGCTTGTGCGTAAATTGTCATCCAAGATTAGCCAGTGCAGTCCACACAGGCTAATCAGGGACGACAATTTCCGCTTTTATGGAATTTTTCGTTTAAATGATGTCTCTTCTTAGGGAAAATCTAGTTTAGGTGGAAAGTGTCGTCCCGGATTAGCCTGTGCAGACTGCACAGGCTAATCTGGGATGACACTTTACGCACAAGCATTTTGCCCAGTTTTCTCAGAACACAACACATACGTTTTGCTAATGGAGTTAATGAGTTACAAGTTAATGGTTTTGATCTATCAATTCTACGTTCTTGATAAAGTTTAAATGGACATCTTGTCTTATTTATAGTTATAGTAGTTTTCCTAAACATAATTGTATTCACATTTTGACAAGTAGGTTGACTGATGTAGCTTGTCGGTTGAATGCGCGGTTGTGTTTGCTTGCTCAATGAATTAAAATGATGGAGTGGTCCTGTGTCAATGAGAACACTTAACACTAATTATGTTTGTATTTTAAAAACCTGAATTGAATAACTGTCTGCCTTCAGGAACAAAAACTCTTTAAAAAACTCGTTAAGTTGATTGATGTTGACAATAAAATGTCTTGCTGTTGTAATTAACTCATCATTAACGTCAATTGTTCACAGATTTCTGATTGTTTGAGACGCTCTCTGTGTCACTTAACGTGGGATGTAATGAATTAAAATGTGTAATCAGTTCAATAGATGCTCGTTATTGTGAATTTCTTGATACACGTGGGTTAATTACCTTTTAAGAATTCAGTCAGAGTAAGATTGATCGAAGTCATAAAATGTATCATGAATTTATTGCGAAATTAACAAATTCAGTGTGAATTTAACCCTTTGCATGCTGGGAAATTTGTCGTCTGCTGAAATGTCGTTCTGTGGCGTCTCATCTGGATCCAAACTGTTTGCAAAGGCCTTCAAAATTTGGTTCCAGCGCTCAAAGGGTTAATGAAGTGTTGGCTTTTGTATCAAAGATTGATAAACCTGGAAAGTCATTACAGTATAAAATGAGCATCACTCTGGAAAAATGGGTTTAATGGATGTGTGTAAAGTGTCTTCCCTGATTAGCCTGTGCACTCTGACTCTGCACAGGCTAATCAGGGACATTTTGCCCTTTCATTTTATTTTTTGTTTAAAGAAAGTCGTTTCTAAGCAAAATTACAGTTTAGGCCGAAAGTGTTGTTCCTAATAAGCTTGTGTGAACTGCACAGGCTAATCTGGGATGACACTATATGCACATGCAGGGCCAAAAAACCCTTCTTTCATGTCATGTAGCCGACTATCGGCTGCTTCCCCAACCGAAATAACCACTTTTTTCTCCAAATGGCACTCAAAAACTCCAATTTGAGGGGTAAAAAAAAAAAAATCGGAAATTGGGACGGGTCCACTAGGGGATCTAAATCCACAGTCAGTGCAAGTTTGTATCGGTAGAGAATCTGTACCTTCCCAACTTTGTGGCCACCCAATATAATTTTTTTCAGGTATAAACTCCATTATCCAAATGAAATACAAATTTCTTATTTTCCCCAAATAAGAAAAAATTGCGCTATTTTTCCCCTAAAAAAAGGCTGAGGCCCCTTCCCCAAAAAGGGTGTTTTGGCCCTGACAAGCACAAAGTGCGGTTTTCCCAGAGCGAGGCTCAAATAGTGTTTTTATACTTCTGAACTATTAGGATGCAGCTGTAATCCTGTACACTTGGTATTGTAAAGATGCTAATTAAGCTACTTGTATGTTTATTAAGAGTGCAATACAACATTCCAGTATTTTGCTTTTATAATATTTATACCCCAGCAGTTTGTGCAGGTTATACAGGAATCACCCTGTAGGTGGGTCAGTTGGTCTTGCTATACGTGCAATCTTAGTGGCGCAAAGTAGTTTTCTGTCTGTAAAAATTAAACGTTTTAGATATGTTGTATATAGTATGTAGAAGTGCAAGACATTATGGTTGTGTTTGTTGTGATATTCTTTGCAGAGATATGTGCCCTTGAACTTAGGATTACAACTTTAAATATATGTTGTTTATACTATACTGCATTGATTGAATAATAACATAGCTTGTTACCAAATTAAGACACTGTTTACTGTTTTTTTTCCCAGGAATCAGATTTTTTTTAATTCCCTATGGGCCATAAGGATTTCAGTGCAATCAAGCTTAAAATAAAAAAAGGTTTAATCATTTCAGATGATCGCTATGACAACCCAGAGTTTGACGACAACGGTTACCATGGCGACGAAGACTACAGACAGGACGAGGATCTGCGAGGCGACGAAGATTTCCGTGGAGACGTAGACTTCAGGGGCCAGGAGGGCTATCCCCCTCAGTCCTTTAACCCTGACCCCAACTATCTGCAGTCTCCTGGGGCCGGTGGTAAGATGCCACCTAAGACCGGTCTCCTAGGAGATGGCCCTCCAGCGGGGCCTGTTCATCCACAGCCAGCCAATGCCTCGGGGCACCGTGCCCCGCCACCTATTGGTGGTGGGTTGGAAGGTCCCATGGGTCCCCCTAGGGACTACCCTGGGGGCTACCAACCAAGAGCAGTCCCTGATGAGCCTGGTTTCCATGACAAAAGAAATGACAGTCAAGGTTCGTATGATGAATACGAGTCAGAGGTGTACCCACCAGATGACTACGATACTTCATACTCTGAGGATTACGAAGGGTCAGGTGGTGGTTATGGCTTTAATGACAGAGACGATAGTTTCAGTGAGGGTGGGGCGCCAGTGAGGCATACGCCTAGGGGTCGCGGCCGTGGAGGTCAGGATGGTTATAGAGGTCGCGGAGGTCAGGATGGGGATAGAGGTCGTGGAGATCAGGATGGTTATAGAGGTCGTGGTCGTGGTGGTCATGACGACAGATTTAATGACCGAGGTCGGAATGACTGGAACGAAAGAGACACAGGTTTTAGTGAAGATGGCAGTAGGGGTGGAAGAGGTTTCCACAGCAATCGTAGGGGAAATTTTAGAGGTGGGGATAGGGAAAGTTATCGGGGTGGTGTTGACAGGGGTGGCCGTGGGGGCAGAGGTGGACAAAGAGGGGGGAACAGAGGGGGTGGGGATCACAGAGGCGAACATAGAGGGGGAGGGAGGGGCAGAGGGCGTGGCAGGGGAAGTAGGGGAGGCAATTGAAGAATCATCATTTGTAAATATGTCTTGGTTTGGACTCTTAAGTAAGAACTTAGTTGGGAAGGCAAATGAAGTATTATTTGGATTGCTTACATTTGTTCGATTGTCACTGAAGAGTATGGCTGAAGAAGTGTTAAATTTAAATACCATTTGCTCTCATTTAAATATCCTGAATGATGAATACACTGGTGTAATGAAGACAGGGAAAGGCTGTTGGAAAATAGATTGATGTTTTTGAACATGAATAACAAATCGGTAATTGTTGGGGGAAAATTGAGTGCTAATGATGATGACCTTTTGCACTTGCATGAGGTATCAAGATGTTTGTGGGAAATTACTTGAAGTGAAATTGGATAATGTGAATTACTGAGATATACCAAAGCAGGGCTTTAAAATGCTCATTCAGCAAGTAAATGTTGATGCCAGAAGTGGATTTTCTAGCTCCTACCTTTCAAAATGAATTACATGTATTATGTTATATATTTGCGAAATTACTTCACATGTAAATACTGAACATGGTCTACATTATTCTGAACCTGATTAATTGTGTCGTGTTCTGAGAAAACTGGACAAAATGCATGTGCGTAAAGTGTCATCCCAGATAAGCCTGTGCAGTCGGCTACTTTCCGCCTAAACTGGATTTTCGCTAAGAAGAGACATCATTTAAACGAAAAATTCCATAAAAGCGGAAATTATCGTCCCTGATTAGCCTGTGCAGACTGCACAGGCTTATCTGGGTTGACAATTTATGCACAAGCATTATTCCCAGTTTTTTCAGAACACGACACAATTTGTTGTCTATAAATAGTAATGGGACAACAAGATCTCAAAATCTCAATTTAATTTTAAAGGGTCTAGCATTTTGAGGGTAGATCAGTTAAAATTGAACAAGTTTATTGTAATGCCTTAACACCCTCCATCAAATGTTATTGCTTTAAGCGCTGCATGGATTATTTATATTATAATTATTGTTAAAACATGTGTTAAATACATAATTAATATAAAACTTTTTTTTCATCATTTTTCTTACTTTCCCTGGGGGATGGTCATTTAGAGTAAGAATTATGTAATCTTAGGTTTAATATGTTTATTCAAGCATTGTATTGCATCCAAAGGTACCAAAGCCATTTTGTGACCAAATGTTCTAGCAATATAACTAAGGTTCACAGTGGATTACATTTATCTTGTTTTCCTGGTTTGAAATTATTGTCCCTGAAAAACGTTTAACTTACAAGTATATGTGTTTGAAGATACCTGTCCATATGTTCACTGCAAATGAGATCTAGTTCAGGTTTAAACTAGGTCACTTGAAGCAAAAAGTAAAAAAAACAAACTAGGGTGCATGGTCCAATCTTTGGACCATTATGTAGATATATAAATCTTTGTTACTGTTTACAGTGTAACTGAATGCTCATTTAACTATAAAGACCGCAACTTCTGTTGCATTATTTGTCCATAATATTGAAGAATTGTATATACAACAAGTCATTAGATGCTTATTTGTTCATGTATTCATTTATTGTCAAATTGATTTACATGTATGTGAATAAAAAAAAAAGATATTTCTCAGTAGTTTGTGCTTTTCTTTTTAAGACATTTTCTTAATTGATATATTTGTGCACATGAATATTAACATGACGTCGCTGAACATCACACGACCTATGGCTGTAATATTAATAAGACGCCAAAGTGTTTAGGAGCAAGACACTAGTTATTAGCAGCTTTAAATTAAAGTAGGGCACAATTGATGTATGATCAGTGATTTGTTATTCAAAATTTGAAGTTCAGTTGACACATCTATTGGACGAAACGATCCGCCAACAAAGATTTACATCAAATTAATTAGAACAAGGGACAAAATTGTCACAAAACCAGGTTTTCAATTTGGAAAAAAAAGTCTGATAAAGGGAGACAACTCAAAATGTGCATTGTTACTGATTGTTCCTAGTTACCCCCTTGTGTCAATTCAATCTATTTTCTCAAAGTGTGACCTTGACCTTGGAGATATCGACGTAATTCTTTCGCGCGACACACCGTCCAATGATGGTGAACCAATGTGCCAAATGATTTTAAAATCTCACGATGAACGACATAGTTATGGCCCGGGCAAGCATTGTTCCGCCCGCCCGTCCGCCGACATTCATCAATCTAATAACCAGTTTTTTCCTTCGGAAAACCTGGTTAATTAGGGTTTAACTTCGTAATTAAATGCCCCTAGTACATTGTTAGAGACCAGTACATCACTGTTTGGAATCTCAGTGTCACATCAAGCTTAATGACTTTATATAAGGAACTAAAACCTGTATTTGAAAGAACACTTGTGTCTTGATATCGTTGATAATAAATTATCTATAGACACCAGAACAATGTCAGAAATCAACGCACATGATATCGATGATGATTATCACTTTGTTCTCAAATGCCCCTATTATGCTGATGTAAGGAATATATTAATTCCAGAGTATTATAGATCCCGTCCAAATATGTTCAAGTTTATCGAACTACTTAATGGCTCTAACAAAATATTGTGTAGAGAAAACAAGTCATCTTAAGTTAAAAATGCTTTGAATTATGATAAAACATGTTACATATGTAGTTTTAAATACTCTTTTAATAATTGTTGCAATTATTAAACTACGTTTGACAGTATGTGGTCGCTATGTATTTACCTTATCCATGTGACATTCTCACGAAAACATGTTTATTTCTTGTTTTTGTAAATGGATCTTTCTTCGAAATAATGTATGTATTGAAGTTCCTTCAAACACACGGTGTCATTGTAAAAGCATTGTTATTACAATAAGCTTAACCCTTTGCATGCTGGGAAATTTTTCGTCTGCTAAAATGTCGTCTGCTGAATTTTAAAAATAAGCATTTTCTTCGATTCTTTTTCAAAGAATACTATCAGAATAGCGAACAGTTAAGATCCTGATGAGACGCCACGTTCTGTGGCGTCTCATCTGGATCCAAACTGTTTGCAAAGGCCTTCAAAATTCGGTTCCAGCGCTAAAAGGGTTAAGTAAAAAAAGAACTATGCTGTTCTGTTATATATATAACTTTTCCCCTATGCATTGGCAATTGCAGAACACTACATGTTTATCATTTTCACCTTAATTGTCTACTTTTGAATGGTCAATTTTATATGTGATAACTAAAGGTTTCACAAACATATATAAAGACGTTTCACATTTTATTATAACTGTGTTTTTTTTGTTTAATATTTATTTTGGGAATTCTAAACTTGATTAAAATAAACGCATATATAATATTCTATTTTATTGAAAATTGTCCGAATAAACACGAAACCATTAGAAAAGCGTTTGCGATATCGTAGAATTAAAGCAACACTATATAAGAAACTTGTTTGTTGCTTCTCAACCATTAATTTATCTTAAGAAAGTCACATTTATTATATCGGTAGTTATCTTCGTTGCTTTAGACTGCAACGACACACATACACAAACATGCACTTGAGTAGTTGTGTGTTTAAAAATGCTAACACATTTAATCGATTCGACCAAATTGTGAACCTGATGCAGGTTACGGATGCGCATTTTAATTCCTTCTTTGATCTAAATAAAATATGCAACCGGTTTCACCATGACTAAGCTACTTTGTATTGTATCCCATAGGATTTAAGGACCACAATGGAAATATGGGTTTACTCATTTTTGTGTTATCCTTGGTGTTGGTATGTATGTAATGGTATATTTATTTTCATGTATGTTATTTTTTTTATTTTGTACATGTTGTAAATGCCCTTGTATGCATTCCTTGCCGAAATTAATCTATATATCTATATATTGTTGGCAAGATATATATATATATATATATATATATATATATATATANTACTATAGGCACTTTTGTGTCCGGAGCCATATCTTGGAAGTGCTTTGGCGGATTTCATTGAAACTTGGTATGAGTATATATATGGATAAGACGATGATGCACGCCAAATGGCATTGTACAACATCTGTTAATAACGGAGTAATGGCCCTTTGTATAGTAGTACGTTCATCCGTCCGATTTGCACCCATCCTTAAACAAAATATATGTTGCGGGGGATATCAATTCTACGAATTTGCTTGTTATTCTTGTTTCATGTTTGTCCTATATCGAATACGTCAATGCTAAATCACTGTTTTCCAGATGAACATTCCTTATTTCTACCGAATATCACATGCATTAAATATCGGATACTAAACAGTGCTTTAATGTTAAATATGAAATCGTGGTTCAACCTCTTGCACACAGACTACGATATATTCATCTATGTGGTAGCCTCAGAAACAGGAAGTAGTGCCACGAACTTAACATGGTTCTAGTCACATGCTATAAACAGACTCATGTCAAAGAAACACTGTTTTTGTTTAATTTTATCGTACCTAAGAAAGTTAAAGTTATGTTACTCTGGTTTAAACACAACCAATGATTGATTGTATTTTTATTAAAATGCAAAGTAGTATCTTTTATTGCAGTTTGATTTGAATCGTGTTGCAATTAATGTTTTATGATTAGATCTGAGCAACCGATTAAGTGTTTTGTTCGGCTAGCTATCAACCGTTTGTAACACCCAATATTTTGTATTCACCAGTCCAACGCGCTGAGCCCAGTTTTAATAATTGGTTTTATGTTTAATACTGGTGTTGTGTGTGTTGCACTGTATTTTATTGGCCATGGGTTACTTGTACTCAAGAAACGACTAGTGGAGGAAACTCGAATTTCTTTCCTGATGTCTCTGAAGTGTCATATGTCTTGTTTTATGCGTGGCATGCACATGTCATTTCTGTAATATATAATCATTTAATATGTATAATAAATACGATATTTCGACGGCGTGGGCAGTTTTACATGTGTATGCACAGAAATGATTCAAACACAAGAACTCAACATGTATGCGAATCATTCATTGACAATTCTGATTTAAATGTTAAACTAAATTTGTTTACGACCGCGAGTTAAACCCCATTTTGTTGAATTGTTATATGCAATAATTAATCATTCATTTACATTTCGTGATATTTTCTTGGAATTAATTTCGCATTAAGTGTTGTTTTACGATTTAGTTTAAAACAAGAGTAATTGATTGTGAATAATTAACCTCAAATGCGATACATAATTTATAATACACACATGTATATGTATTTACTCGAAGAACGTCAGCAGAAATAAATGTACCCAATTTGCACTGTACATGTATTTTTATATACTGTTATAAAGTCAGTGTCCAGCATTTGTACATGGAAGTATACATAGAAATGATACAGTGTCATATATAGACAAAGTGAAATTTCAGTTGCATGATCAGGAAAGAAGCATAATTATAGCGTTTGGTCCTTTATTTATGGCAAGGAACCATTTGCCAGATAGTGTGACATAAAACACATGTACTAGACATGCCACACAGACAAAACACACACAAAACAATGAACAAAACCGGTGTCACCGTATCTTGTTTGTCCGACTACTTTTCATAATAAAGTGCTCAAGTTTTAAGTATGATCTTAATTTACACTACAACATTATTTAGTGCAGGTGAAGATTGTTACACGTTTCAGGTGTGTAATTGACCTGTATTGACACAACTTCGGAAGCAAATGTTTCGCCTTTACCTGGTTCAACTTGCATAAAAAACGTGAATTTAAGATGGCATTTCCATGTGACAAATATCTTTGTTGTTATGGAATTGAAACCTTTTGGAAACATTTGTCTAGAAGTCTTCTACCAAAGCTGCCAAAACAGGCCAACTGCACGCCATAGTGTTGTGTTAAGTTTGTATAGCATACCTTTAAAGCGAAGATCTTTGATTCAATAACAAAAAGTATAGCAAATAGTGTAGCAAAAACATACTATAGTAAGATTCACTAAATAAAGTGATTTTGTTTTTAAAAGAACGCAACAATGGCGTTGCTTGAGGTGACATCATACTTGTTTTTATCATACTGTATTTTAATTCAAATATTCATAATGTATTAAGACTATTGTATATTAAACGCGTAATTTATTGAGTGACACTCTATGTTATATGTGTCGTGTTCTGAGAAAACTGGGCAAAATGCTTGTGCGTAAAGTGTCATCCCAGATTAGCCTGTGCAGTCCGCACAGGCTAATCCGGGACGACACTTTCCGCATAAACTGGATTTTTGCTAAGAAGAGACATCATTTAAATGAAAAATTCCAAAAAAGCGGAAATTGTCGTCCCGGATAAGCCTGTGCGGACTGCACAGGCTAATCTGGGATGACAATTTACGCACATGCATTTTGTCCAGTTTTCTCAGAACGCGACACATATAAGTACATGTTTTTATAACTTATTTATTTATTTACGCACCTTTTTTAAAGCTATCCTTTAATGTTGCTTTCAGCAGTAACTATTTACAACGAAGATTGTGAAATCACATTTCTAATATTCGTATTCCGCACGCCAGAAGTAAGAACACCCGTATGTTGGCAAATATATTTACAACAGTACACCATCCGACTCTGCAAGTGTCCCTTTTTATTTGTCAATATTGTCGTTAATACAGACACATGCCCATTTTCTGACCACTGCCATTTTAAAGTCTGATAAAATCCATATACACTATCCGTGACCTTGCAGAGTTTTTAAAAGTTGGCATAAACTACCCACATTTCCTGTTTGAGCTCAACTTTCAATAAGCATCTAGATTTACAAAAGCTACTATATTTAAATTTCAAAGTCTTTTGATTGCCAGATGGTCTGTTCTTCTTTTGGAAACATTGAAAAAAACACCGTCATTAAAATAAATGGACTTATACTTACAGATTATCAGAACGTAAAGTCTGACTTATTCTCTATAATTGTCAACCTTTTAACACTAAAGGCGTTAATAACGAATTACTAAAGAGACAATGATTGAAGTAATATACCACACCATTAATTCCCAATAGACCATAAATTATAATGACTAGACAAATTCAGAACAGAATATATCAAACACCGATAATTTACAAATGGCAATGCTTACATACGTAACTTAATGAGTCTAATCAATAATCAACTCACATAAATAATGGCAAAACCTTTTTTTCCGCTTCACGCGTAGCGGTCTTTGCGGCCTCTATAAATACCGATCAGCGTTAACGCTCAGCCGTCATCTCTACGTCGGACCTCATCAGCTGTCGTCCTACCATGAAGAACCTTTCACTTCTCGTCGCACTTTGCTTGGTAGCGGTTCTGATCGCCAGCGCTGATGGTAAGTCAGCATTCTTTGGTTTAAACATATTTATTTCAGAATGTGTTTACAAGATAAGTTGCATACATCTTAAGTTTATAGGATTGGAACGTTAGCTAAGCTAGTAGGGTTTCTTTCCTCAACATTCTTCCATGATACTGTCGCAGAATGATCGTACTGTCATGTATTGCCTTGCATTGTTATGTCATATAATATGAGTATTATTATACTGGTAGGTAGCTTACAACTCGGTAGACACGTTAAAGGTCAGCATGCTTTTATCATAATGTCGCATTATGATCTTACTGTCATGTATTGCCTTTAATTGTTTTGAATTGTCATATAACAGCAGTATTATCCTGGTATGTAGCGTACAATTTTGTTGATACGTTAAAGGGAAAGTTCACAGATTTAAATGATTTTGACAAGTTTCATTTGATTAGTTTTTAGTTCAAAAATGTTATAGTTGGAATTGTTTTAAATAATTATACCAAGCAACCACACCACGCTGTTTTTTTTATTCTGTTGTGTAGTTAAAATACTATTATCGATGAAAAGCGTAACAAACGCTTTATAATTTTTACTGTTTTGATTGTTAATTATCCACTAAAGAGCATATACCTAAAATTTTTTTTGAGCCAGAAGCATTATTATGCTTATTTGAAAAAAATTGCAAATTGTTTCTTTTCCTAATCTGTGAACAAGTCCCTTTAATGCTGAATAATGGCAGTTATTTAAGATTATTTTTTTTAAAGCATTACTGTGTGTATAGCATAATTTTGTACTTCCTTGATTAAAAAAAAGTGAACGTTGTAGCAGTATGGTTGTTAATCTTGTAGTTAAACGTCTTTCTGATTGTTAACAGGTTAATATATAAACTAATGCAAATACAATACTATATTGCGTACGTTTCGTACGTTGCAATATATAATGGACGTGATTTTACTGAAATTACTCTAAATATTCCATAGATATATAATAAAAAGATTGTTTCACAGCGAGTAAAGTACACTAGAAATAGAGTGAAACACCGCTATGAGACTCAACTTGTAATTAAACTTGTTAATGAATTTCACCAAGTATGTAGAAACAATTCAAATGCGTAATTTATGCTTCCGGTAATATACTTTATTTCGAGCTATACAACGATTAAAGTGTGTGATACCGTTTCATTTTGTACATGTCTAAAGGTTTTTTGTTTCGAAAAATGACTTTTTTTTTAAATTAAAAAAAAAGAATATATCCAACAAACAAGTTACTACTCCTGACTAGGAAAACATATTACAATTAATGTTCGTTTATTGAAAAAACACCAATCGAAAAAAGGAAAAATAGTAATGCGTTTGCGACGCTTTTCAACGGTAATTAAGCAAAACATGTATAATTTCAAATTACCATTTACTCAAACGTCTGCGTGGTTTAGTATTAGAGCGTTAGCTTTTGCATCTAAAAGTCTGATTGGTCTAGTGGTAGAGCGTTAGCTTTTGCATCTAAACGTCTGCGTGGTCTAGTGGTAGGGCTTAAGCTTTGCATCTAGCGGTCCCGTGTTAGAAATCCTTGACAAACATATGTTTATTTCTTTTTCTTATTATTATATTTAATAAAATATAGTCCACATATTATAGTTTTGTTTGTAAATTAATTAAATAACATTTAATTTAATAAAAGAACACGAAAATCAGTGATTAACACATTGAAATGTAAACTACCAATACAAATTGTAATGTATTTAGGTTAATAAAAGCTACATAACTAGAAAATAACTACCATCAATTAACCTCTTTGTCCTGCAGCGCGTGGAAATTGCCGCTGTAAAAAGTGGTGCAACAAGAAATACGAGTACACTGCTGGACGATGCGGCCAGAAGAAGTGGGGCGGAAACGTGGTTTGCTGTAGTCGTTGGGGATATGGCGGCGGATATGGTGGCGGATATGGCGGCGGATATGGGGCCGGATATGGCGGTGGATATGGCGGCGGATATGGCGGAGGATATGGAGGCGGATATGGCTTGGGAGGTCTCGGGGGAGGTTTTGGAGGCAAGAAATTTAACTCATGGGGCTACGGAGGTGGTTACGGAGGCGTAGGTGGTTACGGAGGTGGTTACGGAGGTGGTTACGGAGGTGGTTACGGAGGAGGATATGGAGGCGATTACGATGACGATGAAGGTTACGGAGGCGGCTACGGTTATGGTGGATTGGGAGGACGAGGATTCGGTTGGGGCAAGAAATTCGGCGGTTGGCCCTATGGAGGTGGTTACGGAGGTGGTTACGGAGGTGGTTACGGAGGTGGTTACGGAGGTGGTTACGGAGGCAAATATGGCCACGGCAAATACAGACAGGGCAAGAAATGGTGAACAGTTTAAAGGTAATGCTTTCTTGTTTCTGTTATAGTTTATAGTCAATGTTGCATGCACACCAATCTTTAATATTTTAAAATATTTTTTGTTGAGTTAGTTGAATTAAAACATCATGTTTTAACCGATTTTGTAGCAAGTTATTTAGTTTTTAAGAATCATAGCAGATAATGCGTGTGCATATAGGTTTTATGATGGTTACTTCATATATTTCATCATAAGCATATGAATACAATAAATATGGTCTTGGTTGCTATACATTTTATTATCAGCAAATATGGCCTCGAGTGTCTGCAAATAATATGTTACCTTATTAACGAGCCTTATCAACGATACTATTTTGACAATTTAAAAAAACACACATTATTTTAATTAACAATTTTGAGGTATAGTTTTTTTGTTCATGTAGAAATATAAATCACCACTTAAGCTGTGCATTCTTTTTCATATGAGCCTTGTTCTGTGAAAAGGGGGTTTAACGCATGTGCGTAAAGTGTCGTCCCAGATTAGCACAGGCTTATCAGGGATGGCACTTTCCACCTAAACTGTATTTTTTTCTAAGAAGAGATATCATAAAAGCTGCAAGTGTCGTCCCTGATTAGCATGTGCGGACTGCACAGGCTAATCTAAGACGACACTTTACGAACATGCATTAAACCCCCTTTTCACAGAGCGAGGCTTATATGCATGTATTGCTTTTATAGGTCCATGACACGTGGATCTTACCGGTATCGACCCTCATGACTCTGGACAACGATGTTCAAGTATTATTTTTATATATACCATTCTGATATTAAACAGGCAATAAACGCATTTGCAAACATTATGTATTTTGTACTTTATACTAAGCATAGTTTTTAAAAACATGTTCACCGTTGCAACTTAGTGTGAAGTCAATGTGTTCATCAATACATCTGCATCCTCTTAATGATAATGATATTATTTGCGTCATGCGAAAATGGGTCTTTTGACATGTGCGGTCAGCGTAGGTCCAGACCAGTCCGCGCAAACCGCTTATGCCCGCGTGTCCGCCTGCCTGCTCACAAGACCACGAAACCTTGCGTGACATTGTAGCGGACAGAGTAGCTCCTGACCAGACTGGGCGATGGAGCAGGCTGGTCGGGAGCTCCGCTCTCCACATATGGCATAAGATCCATTTCCTCATCACGCTGCTTATATGTTGATTGTGGAGTTATGTTGATTTCATTGTAATATTTTATTTTCCGAATGTACCTAGAAACAACCATTTTCATGAGTTACACAGACCAAATTTTGACCGGCTTGGTGTTTATAGTGTATATGTTGTTGTCGTTGGTTTCGAAAAAAAATGGAAGGGATTTTAACATCATTACGTAAATAATCACACCAGTCCCATTAACCGTATCAAATCGGAACAATATATGTATTTTACTTTAAAGATATTGAGAAAACACTTTTTCCACTCCACTGTTATGTACTGTCCTTTTTGTGTGAAAATAATAAAACATGTTCAAACATTCACTGTCTGAGTGGTGCAACGTGTGTATCCTGTTCGAATTGCCATGATGTGAAAGTTGTTTATGCCCCCGAAGGTGGGAATCTAGTGATTGCACTGTCCGTCTGTCTGGCCGTCTGTCTGTCTTTCCGTCACAATTTGCGTTTAGGTTTACTTTTGCGTTTAGGTTTTGAAAAATGTGGAAAAATATATGAAAACAAAAATATGGAATTCGGCATTATTGTAGCTGAAACGTGACCCAGTTAGCCTCGCTTTGGAAAAACTGGGCTTAATGCAGTTCGCACAGGCTTATAAGGTACGACACTTTCCACCTATACTGTATTTTCGATTAGTCAAGACTTCCTTTAAAAGAAAAAAATCATAAAAGCGGAAAGTTACGTCCCTGCTTCCCATGTGCAGACCGCAGAGGCAAATTTGGGTCGACACTTTACGCAAATGGATTAAGCCCAGTTCGTCCTTAACGAGGCTCTAATAGTAACGCTCAGACTTCACAATTAAGGTGTCGTTGGTGTGATTCCTCATCTCACCTACTTGTCGTCTGTCACACAAGACGTTAAACCGAGTTGCAGGGTTGCCTGGAACCAGGGCGCTCCTGTATCATACGCTATCCTCTGTAACCCAAGTAATATGACTTTCGGCGGCAACGTTGCTGTCTGGTAAGCGCATTGGTTGGTACACACGCTTCTCACCTACGCAATCCAGGTTCAATCCCGATTCCCGGAAGCATGTGTGTTTGTTTTTTGCTTACAATACCGGACAGGTGGGGTTTCCTCCGGGTTCTCCTGCTATCCGCGACAATTCAAGACCACACAAAAATAAAAAAATGTGTTTAGTAGCAAAACACTACATGGAAATTGTAGCTATAATTCAAATTCGTCAAATAGTTAATTAGGTAGCAGTGCTTGGTCACATTACGGGTCATCTCATAATGCAGCCTTAAAAACTTCTAAATACAAATATACTCTGGGCGGCAACGGACACATTGTAGAGACCGTTGCGCCCGATACAATTGTACTTTTTACATGCACGCAGTTCACTTGGACATGTTAAACTTTATATGACACGCGTATACACATCGCGTATTTAGAAGAAAAAAAACAACATAAACGATGTTAAGTTCAAACCAACACTTTACAAAAGCGTCAAGAAATGTGGTAATAGAAGGAAGCGGTCACCTAGCCGCGATTTTTTCGCAATATGATAAAATAATCAAAATAAACATAGCTGTTTTTGTCTCCACATAACGTGTTTGTCATAACAAATCACGCTTTTATTTATAACATAATTGTTTTCATCTGAATTAATTTAATATATACGGACGTTTTCTTCCATGAGAATTAAGTGTTCCGCTATAGTTTTGCTATGTAAAATACTCTGAGAATATGACACACCAAGTTGTGGTAATACGCCCGTTATCTCTTTCAGTGCTGGAACCGAATTTTGAAGGCCTTTGCAAACCGTTTGGATCCAGATGAGACGCCACAGAACGTGGCGTCTCATCAGGATCAAAACTGTTTGCTATTCTGATAGTATTCTTTGGAAAAAAAAATCAAAAAAAGAATGCTACTTTTAGAAATTCAGCAGACGACATTTTAGCAGACAACAAATTTCCCAGCATGCAAAGGGTTATAGTTAAAAAATAAACTGTAAAAGGATCCCGACGAATATTGCATGTGAACAGGAATATCGGAATCGCGATACAATTAAATGTCCCCCGGATATCGAATTTGTTGGCATATCAATAACGAAACTATGATATAGAAACAAAACAGAAACTAGAATTTTTAAATAAACTGTTCTAATGATTTTAACCCTGGAATTTGATAAAATATTTCGATAGATATCACACGCCAATATCCGTTGGTCTGCGTATGCGGGCTATACTGTTTACTTAAAATCATTTTGCTGGTGGCAAATTTATTCCTTAGTGCATTATAATTTCTGCTTTTATCCGTGTAGTTATTTGTAGAAAAACGAAGCTGAGATTCGCACAATTTCTCTTTATGATAGTGCTTTAAATTTAAAATGTTCATGCCATTAAAACATCGTCTGGCTTGAACATTGTATTATTTCTTGAATTTAATAGAATAACATAACTTTACACATTATCCAAAGATGTTTGTTATGAGAGTTTAATTTAAATACATGACAAACATTGAACATAATTAAACAATATCTTTTCTAGAGGACTGTGCGTTTGATTTTTTTTACCATAGAACAATTTCGAGCTACGCGAAGCGGTTTTCTCCCCACGGCTACTGGCGATAGCAAATGCCATCACAAGATCTGGAAGGATTTTTTTTTGTTTAAGTATTATATTATGAAATGTGGTATTATTTTCTTTTATATTTTGAAACTAGTGTATATGTTTAGGTGTATAATAAAAAAAAAAAATACATAAAAGTTAAAATAACAACGGGCAAATTATTGTGCCACGTGGCATCGCTATCATCACGTGGTTGGTTATAACGGCAGGGATTTTATATCAAACTATGCTTGAAACCAGTCAAATCTCTGCGCGGATGGAGGAACCAGAGAACACCAACAACTTAATGAAACACGTCTTTCAGCATATCCCATGATGCACAAACATATAGAACATTTTCATGATAAAACAATCTTAATTGGTTAATTACGTATATCCAAAACAATAATTCAGTTGTCAGATACAGCCGTAAAGCTGCTACTATCTCCTTTATCAGGTAGGGCCATATTCATCGGACGTTTCGGCACTGTCTAACGACGTCCTCCTATGGTGTGCCGACCGGAAGTGATCAATTTCCGGCCAGGAGATAGTAAGCCTCCGCTACACTTCCTCATCTGCCAGGTCAACTGCACTGTGTCCCCCTATCCACTTCTCCTTTCTCTTCCGCCATTGCCCCAGGGAAACAGACTCCGTTTCACGTGCAACAACCGATATGGCCCGTTTCCGGACCTGTCCTGTATAGCCCAGTCTGCTGAAAGTGCGCCACAGTAATTGCGCTGGGAAACCTCTGCAGCCCACCTCCACCGGAAAACACCATGCCTTCCAGCCCTCCTCTGTGCAGGTATCTGTGAGAGCTTGGTTCTTTGTGCGCGTCCGTTCGAAGCTCTCCTCAATCCGCTCATCCCATGGTACTGTGAGCTCCACCATCACAACCTGTTTTGATTCAGCTGACCACAATACTATGTCGGGTCTCTGGTTCGTCACGGTGATCTCCTACGGAAACTTGAGCTGTTTCTTCAAGTCTGCTTCCATTCTCCAATCGGTTGCCGTTCCAAGAATCCCGCATGCGCGTTTGGCCTTTGCCCCTTCTTCTCCAGCTCTGACAAAGGAAATGAACGTAGGGCCTTTGTTGGTCGTCTTCTGCGATTTTCGTGCTTGATCTAGATGCTCGGCGATTGAAGCAAGAACCCTGTCGTGACGCCATCTTTATCTGTATCAGATTTATAATATATGAAGCATAAAGTTGAGGTCAATTAGGAAAAACAAGTGGGTTCTGGAAAACAAACGTATCGTAAATTGATTTGAATAGCTCTTTCGAATTCGCTTTTAAAAGAGCAAAGGGCGTGGTAGGGGAAGTAGGAGAGGCAACTGAAGAATCATCGGGGTTCATGTGTAAATATGTCTTTGTTTGGATTGAAGAGTAAGAATTTAGTAGGGAAGGCAAATGAAGTATTATCTTTGTATTTCATGCATTAATTTGTGTGATTGTCAGTGGAGAGTATGGCTAAAGAAGTATAATTAAAAAACACTTGCTCTCATTTAAATATTCTGAATGATGAATACACTGGCGTGAGAGGGACAGACAAATGCTGTTGAAAAATGGATTGGTGTTTTTTAACATGAATAACCTATCGGCGATTGTTGGGGAAAGATTGGGTGCTAATGATGATGACCTATTTGCACTGACATGAGGTATCAACTATCAGTGTGAGAAACTACTTACAGTGAAATTGGATAATGTTAATTACTGAGATGTACCAAAGCAGGCATTAAAATGCTCATTCAGCAACTGACTGTTGAAGCCAGAAGTGGATTTTCTAGCCCCTACCTTTCAAAATGAATTATTATGTTATAATTTTAACAAAATAAATTCACATGTTAATACTGAAACACGGTCTTCATTATACTGGGCTTGATAAATGTTTTGTCTTTAGATGGTAATGGGACAACAAGATCTTAAAATCTCAATTCAATTTTAAAGGATCTAGCATTTGAGGGTAGATCAGTTAAAATTGAACAAGTTAATTGTAATGCCTTAACGCCCTTTTGTCAAATGTTAATGCTTTAATTGCTGCATGGATTATTTAATATTATTATAAAGACATGTGTTGAATACATTATTATTATAAAACTTGTTTGTCCATCATTTGTCTAACTATCCATTGGGGACGGTCATTTACAGTAAGATTGATAAAATATACGGTTTAAAATGTACCAAAGCCATTTTCTGACCAAATGTTCTTAAAGTATGTTCACAGTGGATTACATTTATCTTGTTTTGCTGCTTTGAAATTATTGTCACTGAAAAAAGTTTTACTTACAAGTACATGTGTTTGAAGATACCTGTCCATATGTTCACTGCAAATGAGATCTAGTTGAGGTCATTCTTCCTTGACCTCCAACAGTTCAACTGGCTTTGATCAAGATAATATCCGTCTCTTTTGGGCTAAAAAAATACAAGCATAGTCATTTTTGTCTTAACATCATTTGTGTTCCAGAGCTCAAAATGAGCGTTTGTGGTTAGTCCATGTCCAGCAGTTCTCAGTGTTTATTATTATCTCGTTACCACTCAAGAGGCTAAAGTTTTGGCTCGAATTTGATGAAGTGGAAAAACCTTGTTACTTCTCAAGAACCAAATAAATGATTATCTTGATGAAAGATGAAAGTTGGTCAGATTGAATAGCTTCACAATATTAAATAAAAAGGTTAAATTTGGGTCACATGGGCTTGAAAACTAGGTCACCTGGCCAAATTGTAGAAAAATGGTCAACACTCTTAACAGCAACATTTATGATTTGATCTTGATGAAACTTGGTGGGAATATTTGTTGTGACAATGTCAATGTGAAGATTGTATGTGGATCAAATGGGGTCTCTTCTCGGTAACCTGGTCAAATGTTATACAAACTTAAAAAACGCTCTTTATGCCTTGTTTGCGAAATAATGTTGATGTAACTTGGTTTCGACCATATCTAAGCCGAGTTTAAACTAGGTCACTTGAAAATAAAACAAAACACACACTTGGGTGCATGGTCCAATCTTTGCCAATTGTTGAACCATTATGTAGATAGATACAAATGTGTTACTGTATACAGTGTAACTGAATGCTCATTTAACAATAAAGACAGCAACTTCTGTTGCATTATTTGTCCATAATATCGAAGAATTGTATATATAACAAGTCATTAGATGCTTATTTGTTCATGTATTCATTACTTGTCAAATTGATTTACATGTATGTGAATAAAAAACAAAGATATTTCTGAGTAGTTTGTGCTTTTTTTCCAGATATTTTCTTCATTTATATATTTGTGCACCCTGATCATGTACGTCTGTACTTATACGTTTGCAACGGTCTGTTGGTCAATGGATGCCATTTGTTTCCACCCCTATTAGTTCTGAAGTTTTCATCTAATCTTCAATGACGTGTTTGTGGCGTACTTCATAGTCACGTTGTCAAAAACATAGTTCCAATAACAACAGAGTTATGACCCTTATACAAACAAATCGATTTTATATGTCTCCATCCTCAATGTTAAGTATGTTATAATCTACACCAACCATGATAATCTTGATATTGAGTTCCATGTATGGCATACATGTTTTAACATAGCTCCGCTTCTAAAGCGCTTGTTACATTAATGTTATCGGCACTTGACAAAGCGCACTGGGTAGCATCCATCTGTTTTACTGATACCTTGCACAATAACCATGCCTCTAGCTTTCATAATTTCAGTGTAACTGCCCTTGCAGAACTTGCAAACTCAAAAAACGCTCTTTATGCCTTGTTTGCGAAATAATTTTGATGTAACTTGGTTTCGACCATATCTATGCCGAGTTTAAACTAGGTCACTTGAAAATAAAAAAAAAACACTTGGGTGCATGGTCCAATCTTTGCCAGTTGTTGCACCATTATGTAGATAGATAAAAATTTGTTACTGTATACAGTGTAACTGAATGCTCATTTAACTATAAAGACAGCAACTTCTGTTGCATAAAAGTGATAAAAGTGTTGTCCATGGCCTATCTCAACTATGATACGAAGTTTCAAGGCGGCGAATTTATTAAGCTTGCAGTATTGGGAAATCATTTCTTACAACTGAACTGCATATGCCCCTGAAACAGCGGCATACGGTTGGTTTTTAAAGCAAACCACAAACTGTTAAAGTATCATCTGTTTGTGTTTGTCGTGTGCTTTTGTCCCATGTACAAGTGTTCATTATAACTATCCTCTTGATCCAATCGTAGTTTCACTTCTTTTTTTCGAAAAGCAACTTAACGAATATTAAACAGATGTTAGACCTATCCTTGTAGTATACTACACAAACAAGACAAGCATTTTGGTATTGCAACCAAACCCATGACATACGAGCAGTTTTTGTATATACCGGGTACCGCAAAATTATGTTTTAACATACCCATGTTTGGGAAATGTATGTTTCATTCGCAGTACCGTTCTTATACGACAAGTACGAACTAAATGCCCACTATTTTACAATTTAATTCAAAACGGTTGTACGAGCGGATATGAAGCGAAATATTAACGTAAATACAGACATATAATCTGTCTAAACTCGAACTCTATTTGACGTGTGATACAAATTTCGCAGAAGCGTAAACACTTTGCACCGACATCAATAATAACTTAAATTCAGTTGATATACTCGTTTCGTTGTTATCTTTTTATTTGCCTAAATACAGGAACAAATTGATTCTGCATTCTTATGTTGTTTAAATTATGAAGCGACACAGTTGAGTCGTTACTTAAATGGTGTCGTGAGCGGTTTTTTAAAGACAGGACCCCGAACTGTAAAACAATGAGCCCTGCTGTATCGCACTTTGGTATCCGAACTTTGGTTCAACAGTTAAAATCGTTCGATGTTTGGTGTAAGCTGTTTAACACCCAAGTATGTTGCAGTATCATGTTCATCCTTCCTTCCCTCCTAAACATCATCACATCATTATCACCACCATCACACTTAAATTCACCATTATCATGTTGATCATACTAATTATCTTCATTATAAACATCATTCATCAATCACCATCGACGACATCTTGTTTTTTTTATTGTGATCATAATAAACAAAAAGCGATGATTAATTTTAATTACGATATTTGTTCTATCAGAAGATCGCTAACTTGATACCAACAATGTTTTATATTCTTCATATGTAATTAGTGAATATTAACATGACGTCGCTGAACATCACGCGACCTATGGCTTTAATATTAATTGGACGTCAAAGTGTTTAGGAGCAAGACCCTGGTTGTTAGCGGCTTTAATTAAAGAAGGGCACAATTGATGTATGATCAGTGAAATGTTATTCAAAATTTGAAGTTCAGTTGACAGAAATATGGGACGAAACGATCCGCCAACAAAGAGTTACATCACATTTATTAGAATTATGGTTTCACTTGATGATTTAATGACCTAAGTACTTAGTTAGAGACCAGTACATCACTGTTTGGTATCTCAGTGTCACATCAAGCTTAATGACTTTATATAAGGAACTAAGATCTGTATTTGAAAGAACACTGTGTCTTGATATCGTTGATAATAAATTATCTATAGAAATGGGAATACACCAGAACAATGTCAGAGATCAACGCAAATGATATCGATGATGAATATCTCTTTGTTCTCAAATGCCCCTATTATGCTGATGTTAGAAATACATTAATTCCAGAGTATTACAGATCCCGTCCAAATATGTTCAAGTTTATCGAACTACTTAATGGCTCTAACAAAATATTGTGTACAGAGAAAACAAGTCATCTTAAGTTAAAAATGCTTTGAATTATGATAAAACATGTTACATATGTAGTTGTAAATACTATTTTAATAATTGTTGCAATTATTCAACTACGTTTGTCATTATGTGGTCGCTATGTATTTACCTTATCCAGGTGACATTCTCACGAAAACATGTTTATTTCTTGTTTTTGAAAATGGATCTTTCTTCGAAATAATGTATGTTTTGAAGTTCCTTCAAACACCCGCTGTTATTGTATATGTAATGTTTATCATTTTCACTTAAATTGTCTACTTTTGAATGATCAATTTCATATGTGTAAACTAAAGGTTTTACAAACAAAATAAAGACGTTTTACATTTTATTATAACTGATTTTATTTATTTTTGGAATTCTAAACTTGATTATAATGAACGCATATAAAATATTATATTCAAGTGAAAATTGTCCGCAAAAAACACGAAACCATTAGGAAAGCGTTTGCGATATGGTAAAATAAAAGCAACACTATAAGAAACGTGTTTGTTGCTTCTCATGCATACATTCATCTTAAGAAAGTCAAATTTATTATATCGGTAGTTATCTGAGTTGCTTTAGACTGCACGACACACATACACAAACATGTACTTCAGAAGTTGCGTGTTTAAAAATACTAACACATTTAATCGGATGCGCATACACATTCTTTCGTTGGTCTAAATAAAATATGCAACAGGTTACATCATGACCAAGTAAAATAAAACACGGGTTTTCGCCAGCATAGAGGCTGCCATATTGAACATAAACACATAATATATGTGGCTAGATACCACTAAAACAAAGTAGTGATCCCAAGAGGCATGTTTGTTTCATCATTTCTTACATGTATAACTTAAGATTGATATTATTAATTATAGTATGTATTTAGTATATATGGAAGGACTATACATATTTAACTATCTAATTCGCGTTGTTATTCATTCTTGGTCTCAGTGAGGCAACTATTGCAAGAAGTATCGATATACAAACGGTTATCCATCTTATAGAGTTGGTGTCGACGCGGTTGTTTACACATAATTTTGGCTAAAAAAATACTAAATCCATATACAAATCATTGTCGAATAGGAACAAAACTATATAAAAGATAGTATCGTACAGGCAGCCATAAGCTATTTGTTTTGCATTCGGCAATCGAGTGGATGACATATGACCGCATTCTACTTGCATATATACAGGTCTCATCAAATATTAATCGTGAACGACTGAACGGTATGAATTATCTTGTCTTAGAATCGGCTACGATTATCAACCGATTTCAAAACAATATTTTAACCTCCGAATGCATTACATTGACCGTTCAAAGGCGGTGACCACAGTTTTAATAATTGTTTCATGTTTAATATTTGTGTTATATTATATATCGATCCGGATCGTTAAGGCGATTTTCCACTTGTCTTAAATAAAAGTATACTTAAGATTAACAACAATTTCCCTAATGTTTTTCTTGTTTCATGTTTGTCCTTTATCGAATATGTCAATGATACATCACTGTTTTTCAGATGAAAATTCCTTATTTCTACCGAGTATCACATGCATAAAATATCGGATACTAAACAGTGTTAAATATTTAATATGATCTCGTGGTTCAACCTCTTACACACCGACTACATTATATTCATTTATATGGTAGCCTCAGAACAAGGAAGTAGTGCCATGAACTTTACATGGTTGTAGTAACATGCTAACAACAGACTTATGTCAAATAAACACTGTTTTTGTTTAATTTCATCGTACCTAAGATAGTTATAGTTATGTTGCTCTGGTTTAAACCCAATCATTGAGTGATTGTATTATTATTAAAATGCAAAGCGTTATCATTAATAGCAGTTTGATTTGAATCGTGTTGAAATGATGTTAATATTTACGTACGCTTTAATATTCTATGAATAGATCCGATCAACCGGTTAAGTGTTTGTTTGGCTAGCTATCAACCGTTTTTAATACCCAATATTTTGTATTCACCAGTCTAACGCGCTGACCCCAGTCAATGCTGGTGTTGTTTGTGTTGCACTGTATATTATTGGCCATGGGTTACTCGTCCTCAAGAAACGAATAGTGGAGGAAACTCCAATTTCTTTCCTGATAATTCTGACGTTTCATGTTTCCTGTTTTATGTGTGGCATGCAAATGTCATTTCTGTAACATATAATCATTAAAGATGTATGATAAATATATCGACGGGGTGGGCCTTTTACATGTGTATGCACAGGAATGATTCAAACAAGAGAACGCAACATTTATGCAAATCATTCATTGACAATTCTGGTTTAAATGTTAAACTAAATTTGTTTACGACCGCGAGTAAAACACCATGTTGTTGAATTGTGATTGGCAATTATTTATCATTCATTAACATTTTGTGATATTTTTTTTTTGGAGTTAATTTCGCATTAAGTGTTGTTTTACGATTTAGTTTAAAACTAGCGTAATTGATTGTGAATAATTAACCTCAAATGCAATACACAATTTATAATACACACATGTTTATGCATTTACTCGAAGAACGTCAGCAGGAATAAATGTACCCAATTTGCACTGTACATGTATTTTCATATACTGTTATAAAGTCAGTGTCCAGCATTGGACATGGACGTTTACATAGAAATGATACAGTGTCATATAAATAAAAAGTAAAACTTCAGTTGCATTATCATGATAGAAGCATTATTATAGCGTTTGGTCCTTTATTAATGGCAAGGAACCATTTGCCAGATAGTGTGACATAAAACACATGTACTAGACATGCCACACAAACAAAACACACACAAAACAATTAACTAAACCGGTTTCACCGTATCTTGTTTGTCCGACTTGTTTTTTTTTATTATAAAGTGCTCAAGTTTTAAGTATGATCTTAATTTACATTACAATATTATTAAGTGCAGGTGAAGATTGTTACACGTTTCCGGTGTACTGGAACTGTATTGACACAACTTCGGGAGCAAATGTTTCGCCTTTACCTGGTTCAACTTGCACTTAAAACGTGAATTTAAGACGGCATGTCCGTATGACAAATATCTTTGTTTTTATGGAATTGAGAACTTTCCGGCAGTATTTGTCTAGAGGTCTTCTACCAAAGCTTGTAAATATATGCCAAAACAGGCCAACTGCAAGCCATAGTGTTGTGTTAACTTTTTTATAATATACCTTTAACGCGCAGATTTATGATTCAATAACAAATAGTATAGAAAAAAGTGTAGCAAAAACATAATATAGTACGATTTGCTAAATCCTATGTTTTGTTTTTAAAAGAACGCCACAATGGCGTTGCTTAAGGTGACATCATACTTGTTTTTATCATACTGTATTTTAATTCAAATTCATACTGGATTAAGAATATTGAATATAAAACGCATGATTAATTGAGTCCCTGTATGTTATATAAGTACATGTATTTATAACTTACATTTTAATTCATTTTATTTACGCAACTTTTATAAAGCTACCTTTTAATGTTGCTTTCAGCAGTTACTATTATCAACGAAGATTGTGAAATGTTTCTAATATTCGTATGTTGCATAACAGAAGTAAAAACACCCGTATTTTGGCAAATTTAATTACAACAGTACACCATCCGACTGTGCAAGTGTAATTACGCTTTAGTACAATATCCAACATTAAGGGTAACTATGGAAACCCAACTGAAATTTCATACACACCCTTTTATGAATAAACACTTCAATATATCATATACTATGGATGACGTAGAATGAAAAGGGGGGGGGGGCTTCAATGTTTATGCCCGTATCTTTAAAAAATATGTAACCCCTCTCCTCCATTTTTATGCCCCATCATTTTTATCCCTTTTAATAAGTCAATATTGTCGTAAATACAGACACACCCCACATGTGTTTTTTGGCTATTGATGATTTTATAGAGTAACATACATTATAGCATGGTATAAGCATCACATTATTTTGCTAAATGGGTGTCCAAATATAGGTACTTAATTGGAAACCGCACATTTGAGTCACTCACAATGTAAAAAGTTTAACATATGACGATTTTTTACGAAAGAGGTCGACCTGCCCCTTTTCCGACCACTTCCATTTCAAAGTCTGGTAAAATCCATATACACTATCCGTTACCTTGCAGATTTTTTATAAGTTGGAACAAACTACCCACATTTCCTGTTTGAGCTCTACTTTTAATAAGCATTGAGATTTACAAAAGCTACTGGATTTAAATTTCAAAGTCTTTTAATGGCCAGATGGTCTGTTCTTCTCTTGGAAACATTGAAAAAACACCGTCAGTAAAATAAAAGGACTTATACTAACAGATAATTAGAACGTACCGTCTGACTAATTCACTATAATTATCAACCTTTTTTTTCACTTTATGCGTTAATAACGAATTACTGACGAGACAATGATTCGAGAAAAATACCACACCATTAACTCCAAATTGACCATAAATTATATTGAGTAGACACAATTAACACACAATGTATCAAACGCCGATATTTGACAAATGGCAAGGTATACATAACTAACTTAATGAGTATAATAAATAATCATCCCACATAAATAATGGCAACACGTTTTTGTCCGCTTAACGCGTAACGGTCTACACGGCCTCTATAAATACCGACAAACGTGAACACTCAGCCGTCATCTCTACGTCGGACCTTCTCACCTGTCGTCCTACCATGAAGAACATTTCACTTCTCGTCGCACTTTGCTTGGTAGCGGTCCTGATCGCCTCCGCTGATGGTGAGTCAGCATTCTTTGGTTTAAACATATTTATTCCAGAATGTATTTACAAGATAGGTTTAAAAACATCTCAAGTTTATAGGATTGGAACGTTAACTAAGCTAGTAGGGTTCCTTTCATCAGTAATATAGTTACAAACATAGTGACGGTAATTGCATTTTAAAAACAAAACAATCAATACTGACTCGAGGTTTAACATGATGGTAGGTCAGCATGATTTGATTATAAGGTCGCATTAGGATTGTTCTGTCACGTATTGCCTTGTGCTGTTATTGCTTTATGCCTTAAGCATTATTATACTGGTAAGTCAGCATGCTTTGGTATAAAAATATTTTTGCCAGAATGTGGTTACAAGATAAGTTACATACATCTTTAGTTTATAGGATTGGGACGTAAGCTAAGCTAGTAGGGTTCCTTTCCTCAACATTTGGTGTGTAGCTTACAACTCGGTAGACACGTTAATTAAAGGTCAGCATGTTTTTATCACGACGTCGCATTATAATAGTACTGTCATGTATAGCCTTAAATTGTTTTGAATGGTCATATAACAGCAGTATTATCCTGGTATACAGCTTACAATTCGGTTGATACGTTAAAGGGAAAGTTCACAGATTTTCGTGATTTTGAAAAGTTTCATATTTTTAGTACAAAAAAATGTTATATTTGGAATTGTTTGAAATAATTATACCAAGCAACCAAACCACGCATGTTTTTTTTCTGTTGTGTATTTAAAATACTATTATCGAATAAAGGCGTTAAAAACGCCTTATAATTTTTACTATTTTGATTCAGGAGCATTATTTTTTGCTTATTTGAATATACTGCATTTTTTTCCTTATCTGTGAACAAGTCCATTTAATGCTGAATAACGACAGTTTTTTTAAAGCCTTACCGTGTGTATGGTATAATGTTGTACTACCTTGATTTAAAAAAATGAACGTTGTAGCAGTTTGGTCGTTGATCTTGTAGTTAAACGTATTACTGATTGTTAAGCGGTTAATAGATAGAGTAGGGCGAATATAATACTATATTGCGTACGTTGCAATATATAATTGACGTGATTTTACTCAAATTACTCAACATATTTCATAGATATATAACAAAAACAAAATATTGAACAGCGGGTAAATTATAACAAAATATCCATTATATGCCAACAACATTCTAGACTAAGAAAAACAAATAACAAATATATGTTCGTCTATTGAAAATCACAAATCGGAATTGGACAAATAGTAAAGCGTTTGCAACACCTTTCGTCGGTAATTAAGTAAAAACGTTTATTACCAAGATGAGGTTCAAATTACCATTTACTAAAACGTCTGCGTGGTCTAGTTGTAGAACGTTAGCTTTTGCATCTTAAAGTATGCGTGGTCTCGTGGTAGAGCGTTAGCTTTTGCATCTAGCGGTCTCGTGTTAAAAATCCATGACAGACATATGTTTATATCTTTTGCTTATTATTATATTTAACAAAATATAGTCCAAATATTATAGTTGTGGTTGTAAGTTAATTAAATAACATTTAATTTAATAAAAGAAAACGAAAATCAGTGATTAATAACCACAATAAATTATATGCTAACACATTAAAATATAAATTAACAATACAAATTGTATTTAGGTTAATAAAAGATACATAACTTGAAAAAAAAAACTACTATCAATGTACTTCTTTTTCCTGCAGCGCGTGGTAATTGCCGCTGTAAAAAGTGGTGCAACAAGAAATATGAGTACACTGCCGGACGTTGCGGCCCGAAAAAGTGGGGCGGATACGTGGTTTGTTGTAGTCGTTGGGGATATGGCGGCGGATATGGTGGCGGATATGGCGGCGACGGATATGGCAGAGGCGGATATGGCGGAGGCGGATACGGTTATGGTGGCTTGGGAGGTTTCGGAGGCAAGAAATCCGGCTCATGGGGCTTTGGAGGTGTAGGTGGTTACGGAGGTGGAATCGGAGGCGCCGGATATGGTAATGGTGGTCTCGGAAGCGGATACGGTTATGGTGGTTTGGGAGGTTTTGGAGGAGGTAAGAAATTCGGCCAATGGGGCAACGGAGGCTTAGGTGGTTACAGAGGCGCATACGGAGGCTCATACGGAGGTGCATACGGAGGAGGATATGGAGGCGACTACGATGACGATGAAGATTACGGTGGCAGCTACGGTTATGGTGGATTGGGAGGACGAGGATTCGGTTGGGGCAAGAAATTCGGCGGTTGGCCCTATGGGGGTGGTTACGGGGGTGGCTGGGGAGGCAAATACGGACAGGGCAAATACAGACAGGGCAAGAAATGGTGAACAGTCTAAAGGTAATGCTTTCTAGTTTCTGTTATAGTTTATAATTAATATATTATGCACTCCAATCATTAATAATTTAAATGATATTTTGTTGAGTTAGTTGAATTAAAACATCATGTTTTAACCGATTTTGTAGCAAGTTATTTTATTTTCAAGAATGATAGCAGATAATACGTGTGCATATAGGTTTTATGATGGTTACTACATTTGTATATATATTTCATCATAAACATATGAATACAATAAGTATGGTCTTGGTTGCTATACATTTTATCATCAGCAAATATGGCTTCGAGTGTATGCAAATAATATGTTACCTTATTAAAGATTTATTAACGGTACTATTTTGACAATTGGGAGAAAACTGGACATAATGCATGTTCGTAAAGTGTCGTCCCAGATAAGCATGTGCAGTCCGCCTAAACTGGATTTTCGCTAAGAAGAGACATCATTTAACCGAACAATTTCATAAAAGCGGAAATTGTCGTCCCTGATTAGCCCGTGCGGACTACACAGGCTAATCTGGGATGAAAATTTACGCACAAGCATTATGCCCAGTTTTCTCAGAACACGACACAATTAAAAAACAAAACAAAAAAAAACATTATTTTAAATAAAAAAATTGAAGTATAGTTTTTTTGTTCATGTAGAAATATAAATCACCACTTAAACTTTGCATTTTTTTTCATACGAGCCTTGTTCTGTGAAAAGGGTGTTTAACGCATGTGCGTAAAGCGTCGTCCCAGATTAGCCTGTGCAGTCCGCACAGGCTAATCAGGGACGGCACTATCCGCCTTAACTGGATTTTTGCTATCTAAGAGACTTTCTTTAAACAAAAATAATATCATAAAATCGGAAAGTGTCGGTCCTGATTAGCCTGCGAGGACTGCACAGGCTAATCTGAGACGACACTTTACGCACATGCATTAAACCCCCTTTTCAGAGAGCGAGGCTTATACTCATGTATTGCTTTCTAGGTCTATGGCACGTGGACTTACCGGTATCGACCCACATGACTATGGACAACGATGCTCAATCATTTTTATATCTACCATTCTGATATTACACAGGCAATAAACGCATTTGCAAACATTTGGTATTTTGTCCTTTATATTTAATTTAGCTTGCAAAACCATGTTCACAGTTGAAACTTAGTGTGAAGTCATGTGTTCATCAATACAGCTGCATCCTCTAAATGATGATGTCATGAGTCGCGTCATGCGAAAATGGGTCTTATGTCACAGGCGGCCTGTGCAATCCGCTAATGTCCGCCTTTCCGCCTGTCTTCTCATGAGACCACGAAACATTGCGTCTCTTTCCAGCGGACAGCGTAGCTCCTGACCAGACTGGGCAATGGTGCAAGCTGGTCTGGAGCTCCGCTGGTCGCATATGGCATAATACCCATTTTCTCATGATGCGGCTCATGTGTTGATTGTCAAGTTGTATCGTCCATGATTAGACTTTGCGGACCGCACAGGCTTATCTGGGACGACAGTTTACGTATATGCATTAAGTTTTCCCAGAACAAGGCTCTAATAATAACGCTGAGACTGCACAATTTACGGGTGGTATGTTCGATTCCCCACCACACCTACTCGTCGTCTTTCATAGATGTTTTACCGAGTTTCATGGTGGCCTTGAAACAAGGCGTCTCCTATATCATACACCATTTTCTGTTGCACAGGTAATTTTACTTTCTTTACGACGGGAACATTGTTCAGACCGTTTCGATAAACATATACTTGACGCATTCATACAGCACTTTTGGACATGCTAAACGCTTTATAATATGACACGTGTCCATTGTTTCTAGAAAAAAGCGAACAGTGTAAACATAAAACCAACACATAACAAAACCGTCAATGAATGTGGCATTAGAAGGAAGTGAACACGTAACCGCTATTGTTTTTGCAATATGATTTAAATGTTCAAAATAAATATACGCCTGTTCCCCCACCAAATAACGTGTTTGTCATAACAAATCACGCTTGTATTTATAACATAATTGTTTACATCTGAATTAATTATGTACTCTGTCAAGCCACTTTTTAACTTTTTCAAAATATTTCTATTGATATCACACGCCAATATCCGTTTTATGCGCATGCGCGTTCTACGGTTTTACTTTGAAATCATTTTAATGTGGACAAATTGATACGCTATTGCATTCTCATTTCTATTTGCATCCGTTTAGTTACATGTAAACATACGAACCTGACATTCGGCACAATTTCACTTTATGATAGTGCTAACAACTTTAGAATTGCATGTCAGCTATAATATTTATATTCCAACTTTAAAATATCGTCTTGCTTGAATATTGTATAATTTCTTAACACGATACTCAACTCTGTTTGTTATAATGGTTATATTTCAATACATGATTTACATTGAACATAATTGAAAATTCTATTATATTTTTCCAGTGGCCCGTGCGAGTGATTTTATTACCATATAAGCCGTTGTAACAACCTGTTTGCTCGGTTGGAGTTGTTTGATGTTGAATTTATCGCAACGTCTTATCGCATTTACGGCCCCTGAGCAAAAAACAGGACAAAAAGCGAAACCATCATGGGCAAACGTGGGAGATTGCGAAAATAATTTAGTAAAATCACACCGTGGTTTCGATCCTTCGTATCGATTTTTTTCGCTTTAAAGCCACATGCGGAAAGTACGGAATCCGGATAGAGCCATCGATAATATCGCCCTTCGTTTATCATGGGCGACACACGACACACGAAGCGATACACGAAATTTTTGCGCGACACACAAAGAGACACACGATATTTTGCGCGATACTCAAAGCGAAACACGATATTTTGCGCGATACACGAAGCGACACGCGATATTTACCACGATATATCGCCTTTTGGGCTACCTACACAAGGTCGATATTTCGTGGTACCTTCACGGTCGTCTCTTCGTGTTTCGCGCAAAATATCGTGTGTCGCGCAAAATATCGTGTGTCGCTGTGAGTATCGCGCAAAATATCGTGCGTCGCTTCGTGTGTCTCGCAAAATATCGTGTATCGCTTTGTGTGTCGTGTGTCGCCCTTGATGAAAGAAGGGCGTGATTATAGATGGCACTATCCGGATTCCGTAGGAAAGTGCTAAGCAGCCTGTGACCCTTATGGATCACCGCATTTTGTTATATCAGCCCTCCAACGAAATACTTCGTTTCAATCAACAACTGTCTTCTCGACTGAATAACGTGTTGACATCGCTATCAATTTGAAGAATGGTCCCCTCATAAAAGTAAAGAATACATATATATGATATTGTTTAAGCAAAGATAAATAAAGAAATATATGACATAAATATAATCGTGTATATTGCTTAGTTAACAATACATATATTAGTTTTGTACTATACACATATTTATATAGACAAAACCTGAGCAAATATGAAATTTAAATAAATTATTACAATAAACAAATGAGCAATTAAAAACATATAGTAATATTTTACCATACATATATAGGATTTTACCATATTATATATAAATTATACAACTATACTACATACGATAAATATATGCAAATATTTTTAATTTTGCAACGTTGGACACGCCATACGGTCTATAAATATTATGTTTGCAACTGTGGTTACGATTCTAGTGATTGTTTGTAATATATGTGTCGTGTTCTGAGAAAACTGGGCATAATGCATGTGCGTAAAGTGTCGTTCCAGATTAGCCTGTGCAGTCCGCTCAGGCTAATCCGGGACGACACTTTCAGCTTAAACTGGATTTTCGCTAAGAACAGACATAATTTAAACGAACAATTCCATAAAAGCGGAAATTGTCGTCCCTGATTAGCCTGTGCGGACTGCACAGGCTAATCTGGGATGACAATTTACGCACAAACATTATGCCGAGTTTTCTTAGAACACGACACATATATCGGAATGCTTGAATATGTTTATTAAAATGATTGACGTGGACTACAAACACGAGAACACCTACAAATTGATTCAACTCATCTCTCAAAATATCAAATGATGCACGTAAATTTAGAGCATTCTCATGATATATCAATCTTAAATTGTTAATAACGTCTAGCCAATACAAAAACAGATGTAAATTATGTAAACAATTAAGTTGCGGTTACATATAGAACATTTTTTTCATGATATAACACTCTTAATTGGTTAATTACGTTAAGGCAACACAATAATCCAGATGAATATTACGTGAACAGTAAAGTTGCGGTTAATTACGACAAACAAGGTGCTACGGGAAAACATACGTAAAGTTAATTAGTTTAAATCACTCTTTCTGATTGGATTTTAAAATCATTGAACAATAATGTTTCAGGTAGACGTGCACTTCCTTTTAATACCGCGCTTGTTTACGTATGATATCAATCTTTAGGTTTGTCACGTTTTGATGAATGATAACCACTGCATCTTCACCACATGCTCGTGTCATATAAATCAGTATACATTTTAAACACGTGATGTATGTGTTTTTGTTCTTTGTGTCGCGTTCTGAGAAAACTGGGCATAATGCATGTGCGTAAAGTGTCNGTAATATGTTATCGTAGACACCTATTATGTCATCATTAACACTTAAACTTATGTTTTACCTTTAAGCACTCAACAATCGCTCTTGAGATGTATGATATGAATGTAGAATATTGCTGAAAAGGGACGCGATAAATATATGCAGTATAGTATGTCATACAACGGCCGTTTCACTGTGATTTTAGGAAGGTTGTTGCTTATTGACATTTATTCAAATTATTAATTGAATATATGTGTCGTGTTGTGAGAAAACTGGGCATAATGCATGTGCGTTAAGTGTCGTCCCATATTAGCATGTGCAGTCCGCACAGGCTAATCGGGGACGACACTTTCCGCTTAAACTGGATTTTCGCTAAGAAGGGACATCATTTAAACAAAAATTCCATAAAAGCGGAAATTGTCGTCCCTAATTAGCCTGTACGGACTGCACAGGCTAATCTGGGATGACAATTTACGCACAAGCATTATGCCCAGTGTTGTCAGAACACGACACATATTATCAAACCATACAATGATCGGTGAACTATGGATCTATGGCTAAAACTGCTGACGCATAGTAAAACGGTTCAAAAATCGATGCAATATTAAAACAGTTGCTAACACTCAACACATAGATTTAAGTCAATGTGAAATGGACGTACGTCCGCCGTTGTACTATAAATTAATACAAAATATTCCTTACACACAGGGCAGCAATACATTAATTTACCGTATTGCAAAAACACAGTGAGTAACTAAACATGCAGAGATGAAAAAACTAAAACAGTGTGTTGTATACTGCTATTTAGTTAATCAAATCTTTAATGTCTCCGTTACATAGAGTCGTGAAAACCTTGATACCAGACACGGATATACACACACACAATACATGTAAGTTAATGAAAACATAAGTCGAAATCATAAAGCTACATGAACGTCTATTGTCCGTTAACGAGGTTACATTATGAAAATGATTGATTAGGAACGTTAGTGTATGATTTCATGATCGTTTTAACTTTATATAACGCCGTTTAATTCATTAAACTAGTTTTACAAGTATTATGAAGGCGTTGGTGAGTAAACCCTTTTGAAATGACAAGTGTCTTATGAACATTATCTTTACTTTTAATTAAGTATGACATGAGTATTTTATGAGTTTTGAGATTTTCGATTTCGGTGTAGGTTTTACCTAGTTATTAAAGTCGGATTACATCGAAAGCCTTGTGCTCATAGTGACACTATCGAGTCCCTTTTCCTGGCATGTTTGATGTCTTCAAAACGATCACGGGAACGCTCTCCGTTCAAAATCGGGACACATGGGTTGTAAGGCGGACATCACTTCCATTAAGTATCTCTCTATATATTGTAACATATTACCACACATATATAGGATTTTACCATACAATACATATTTTACAACTATTCTTCATACGAGAAATATATGGCAAAATTGAAACTTGCAACGTTTGACACGCCATATGGTTTATGAAGATTGTTCTTTGCAACTGCGTTTGCGATGATGGTGACTTTTTGTAATATATATAGGAATGCGTGAACATGTTTATAAAAAATGAATGCCAGCGGACCACAGACATGAGAATACCAACAACTTGATAAAAGACGTCTCCCATGATGCAAAAAATCCCGAATATTTTTATGAATGAAACATCTAAATTGCTTAATTACGTTTAACAAAAAAAAACAAATTCAGACGTTTAATATGTGAACGATAAAGTTGCGGTTAATTAAGACAAACAAGTGGTTGCGGGAAACAAACGTATGGTTAATTAATTTGAATCAACCTTTCTGATTGGCTCTTAAAATCATTGAACAATAATGTGTCAGCAAGACGTACACTTCCTTATAATACCGCACTTGTTGACGCGTGATATGAGTCTCGATCTGTGAAAAGGGGGTTTAATGCATGTGCGTAAAGTGTCGTCCCAGATAAGCCTGTGGAGTCCGCACGTAAATGATTACCACTGAATGTACACCACATGCTCGGGTCATATAAATCAGTATGAAGTGCTCAAACATTTTATGTTTTTATATTACATAGTGTTACTATAAATGGTACCAAATTTACGTCACGAGCGGGCCGTTATTCGTATCTAGCGGGCCAATATAAATTATATTGGCCCGCCGGGCCGATTTTTTATATCTGAAAAGAATCGGATCGCGCGACATCAACTGAAAAACAATGGCGTCCACATTCAGTCTTTTTCCAACGGTGATTAACAAAATTCAGCCACAAATCCACGAAATGATACAAAATAATGACAATAAAACGTAGCACACAATTGAAATAATGATTTAACAATATCGATTGCAACTGAAACTGTGCTGTAGATTAGATTGATGACACTATTTGAGCTTAATGTTAAACAGGAGTCATCCAACATCAAAATTTAGTAAACGACACTCTTACCTCAATGACAACTTTAATCCAATGCTTATAGTATTAGAATTACAACGATATGCACTTCCATTTTTCTGTTTTTTTTTTCCCATCCCTTTATCTAAATTAATTTCAAACTACACTTTTTGAAACGTTTTACAAAATCGAATGACTGCTCGGAGTGATTTATTTTATTCCTCTTGAAGTTTCCCATTATACATTACAAACACACAATCCGAAATACGTTTTGGATTCGTTCGAAACTTTTTAAAATAAATATTTTACTATTAAATTAACCACAACGTTCGAATTGTTGTCACTAAAATCCAGAGTGTCTAGATTAAAGCGGTGTGTTTCGTCACATACATTAGGGTCAATCCGGGTAAAATCGGACAGGGGTAAAAAATCGGACACTTCATAAAATATCGTATTTATATTGGACATACAGTTAATCAAAATCAGTTATTTTTGGATCTTATGAATAAGAGAGTTATTCTAAGAACCGATACTCAAACAAGAATACTACGTCATCGGGAATTCCTCTTGCATTTAAATGAATTCTGGGATATTCTGCGAACTTCCTTTCAAAACCAAAACAACGCCACCCAAACCTTCAAAATCCGTTCAAGGAAAAACTTTATTTCCTAAAGGTAATATTACACTTAAATATCAAATTTTTATTAAAAGTGTTCCTAGAGAGCATTTATGTTATAAATATTCATGGATAACTTGAATGTTATTAACATTAAACGAGAAAAAATGCACTGTCCGAGTTTTCCCTGTTGATAAATCGCTCAGGAAAATATCGGACAGTCAAGTCTTTCCGCTTATTAAAGTTCGCTGCCCCGCATAATCTCTTTTCTAGAAGAGTCTTAAGGTTACAGTAAACTATACTTGGTGTTCTCATGCATATGCGAGTTGTTAAACTTTTCCTATCTTTACTTTGCCATTACCATTAGCTACAATAAGTTAATTTTCATCGATATGTTTCATTGCACATTAGTGTGCATATGTTTTAGCCAATATTTTTTTTTTAAGATCGGATTATTACTTTTCATAGAATGAAGAACGTAATCGTGTATGGGGTATACGTTGTCGGTATGCACCGCTTGGGTTCTAGCGAGTAGGAAATCGGCACACCGTTCTTTTGTTGCCGGGAGCCTCAAAACCCTTTGGACGAAAATGCCATAGCAGTCTTCAGCGATGCAGCATTTCACAGGAAACTGTGTTATGTCAGGAAACAGGATGCAATTAAGCTTGCGAATGTCTTCAGGTTCGTAGACGGCGCCTTTTACCTTAAGGCGAAAGACCGCCCGTCTAAGTTCGGTCGTAAGGGTCCGATGCAACGATGCAATGTGGGTTTTAATGTGGAAGACTGTCACGTGAACAGTGTACGCGAAGACTTGGCACGTTACTTTACAATTAACATATTTTAATTTGTGAAATAAAATATCGAAGTTATAAACGTTTTTATAATTGTTGAAGTTTGCAGGAATATGTACTCAAAGTTTTACTCGACGGACATTATAATTGTATTGGTAAACATACATAACACATATGTATAGGATGTACAGAATGTATATATATATAGAATAGGGATGTACAATGAGGAACTTATAATATGCACATTTCAACTATTATTATAAATGTATGATCATTATTATTTCTCAGAGTTATAAATTAATCAAAGATCTACCCACAAAACAATAAAATTGGTAACATGTTCGATGCACACAATGTTACTTATACCTTTCATTTGTTGTAACAAGTGTAACTTATACAATCACAGTGACACTTCATACACGATAAACCAATTAGCCATATGTAACGTATTAGAAACAGGGATTATACTCACAAATAGATTGCTACCTTGGCCCGTATTCACGATAGTCTTAAGTCTTAATTATCGGCTCCGATCCACTACCTCCAGCCACTTGACAGGTCTGTGTTTGGACCTCTGAACAATTATAACAACAGTGCTTGTTCAGAGTTCTTGACACAGAATGCACTTAGCCTCGTCAATAAGTGGTCATTCCCCTCATTGTTTCGCGTTGCTTGGGATAACGCAGTGGTCCCGTCTAACAACAAGAGTGGGTTCTGGGCATGTGGGATTCATCCTCTGAATCCTAGTGCAGTTCCTGACGCTGCCTTCGATCCAAGTATCCCGACTGATACTCCAGCACCGGCTACAGAGGTCATTGCTCCGTAGACAAGCGAGTTTTTGCCTGTACATCCTCTGAATCCTAGTGCTTTTCCTGACGCTGCCTTCGCGCCAAGTATCCCGACTGATACTCCAGCACCGGCTGCAGAGGTCATTGCTCCGTCGACAAGCGCGTGGTTGCCTGTACATGTACGTAAACAGAATCAACTAATGATTTTCTAAAATCTACATAACCCAGCCAAAGTGAATATATGGTATTATAAAAACGTATCGTATACTTAATAATAGTAGAAACAAGACATAACGACCTTATTAAATGCCGAGTTTACGATAAAATATTTTGAGGCCGTTTTGTTAGAGTCAAGCCAAGTCTCGTGTTTCTTTTCTAAGCATCGCATAATAAACATACGTTTTTTTTCGGTAGTTAGCTTAAAACAATATTATCTTTCCATCTGTAAAGCATTTAAACAAACAAATATTTTCATGTTTATCATGCTTTACATTTTATAACAAAATCCAGACCGCGGAAGATATTTATGCTGTACTGTCTCAAATCCTGGACATCAGTGATCCGACACAGCTGATGGATCTCATTTCCATAGATGTGATATCGTGTACTCCGGTAAGAACCTTGTTTAAATTTTACAATTAACTCAATATCAATGCAATGGGACGTCGACATTCATACATACAAACCGAATAGAAATATGTAAAAACATCTTGGTCATGATATTTCGTTAAATGCATTAAGTTCTGTACTGTTTTTGAAAAAAGCTACATTTGGTTTTGATCTATAAAACGAACCGTTACGTCATTTCAGCAAATATAACTGGTATCATTTCAATATCATACGTTCCGAGATTATTTTTTCGGGGGTGGGGGTGGGGGCTGCGTCGGGTGTCCCACCCCTGGATCCGCTAGTGAATACATGAAATGAAAACAATTATTTTCAGATCGTAGATCCAGACGGTTTCGAAGTGGCTATTGGTAGTCCGCAGCTCAGCCAACCCGATGACAGTCCGAGCCGAGTCGTACCGTCATCTCCGGAGTGGAAGCAGCCATTGCGACAGCGTTTCTGTCCCAGGACCTCCCGCCAAACAAATCTAATCAGCCTCAAAAGCGCAAGGCCATTACCTCTCAACCTCTTCTTACCAGTGAAGAAATTATATCAGAGAAGAAAGCTGCTTCAGCTCTTAAGAAGAAGAAGGAAGAAAAGAAAAGACAAAATTAGATAAAGAAAAAAAAGAAAAAAAGATCCACGTAGTTGTTGCATTTTACTAACCAGAATTTGCTTAATATCGTAGGTATTTTTGTGGGCTAGTTTAAATAGATGTTAGTAAAACTTACCACCACCAAGAATGTTTTGTTGGATTATTGTTTCGATTATCTGCTAGAGCCATTAATTTCAGTATGTATCCCTTAGCTAACTGTATACCACCTTATACAATAAGTGATTACTGGAGCCTATATTGATTTGTTTAAATTATAGATAGACAAACAGACAGACAGACAATTTATTCAGACTTATACAAAGAACATCGTCTTCATACTTACATATACACATTTATTACGTGAATAGGTATAACAAAAAATATTACATAACATAGAAATAGTCATGTTAGAGTACATATACAAATAAACACAATCAATTGCAAGAACACACGCGTTCTGACAAAGCGGTACTGAAATTTATTAAAAAATATTATTAAGAATCGTATTTCTTACAACAAAAGCTTATTTGATATATTGACGTAATAAGAAATCATACATGTGTCCAACTTTTCCCTACGTGTCCGAAATTTTCAACGTCGTGTCCGAGTTTTACCTTCCTCGTCCGAGTTTTCCCGGTTCCGCGGTTACGACAGTTGCTTAAAATTACAATAGATCCGCAAATGATACGTCTGCACATAACGATAAAATCCGAGGAGAACCGTTTGATGCTTTCGGTAGCCTTTAATTGTCCGATATATAACTCTCTGTAGGTCATTTGACCACATGGCTATTGAGGAGAGCTGAAAAGTGTCCGAGTTTACCCGGATTGACCCTACGTCACACCACATACGTCAAAAATGTCGTCATCAGTTGAATGAAAATAAAAGTATGGAAAGCTGGTTAGGTAATAAATTTAAGTGAAAGAACAAACTATAATGATTAGTAATATAAACGATAACACACGACTGAGCTGGGCCGGACGTCTATAATCGGCCCTAGCCGCACAACGGCCCTCGGGCCGTAATGTCGGCAGGCGGGCCGATTATAGACGTCCGGCCCAGCTCAGCCGTGTGTTATTTTCTAAGTTATTGATCTTATCCGATTGCACCGGTATTTTCCTCACGACCATTGCCCCAACCCTCTATCAGAATACTGGTTAGTTGGGTAACGGGGAAAGTGCTATTATCAGGAAACGTCCTTTTCCAGATACGACGATGGGTCGTGCCCACTGTGCAACACCTTATTCACTTAACACCGAGTATATGCCCTATGTGAAATGATAGTAAGTAGGTAACGGTTGAGCGGCGATTGTTTGTGCGACCTCTGGGTTCTTGCGGCAATGTGTTGGCAAAACTCCACGGATGATCTGAAACGTTAAGCGTGGGTCTGGGGGACATTCATATCGCGTGCAGCAAGCAAAATCCCCTTTTCCGGGGTAACCAATTGGCTTTGAGCGCCCCGTATGAAGAGCCAAGTTCATTGCAGCTTGGTAATGACTTGGTGAGTAGATTAGATGAAGCGCTGAGTGTTCGGATTGTGAAGCCAGTACGTTACCAGCAGACAACGGATCTACTAGAATAGTCTTCGATACTCGAAGCAATCGTTGTAATTGTTTAGTACACAAGGTTCAGGCAACAAGCAACAAAGGTACAAAGTTTGAGCAACAAAGCTGGTTTTTAAGAGATACAGAAAACATACGCAGTTTGCAATATATGTTTCAATATTATAGCATTAAACCTATCCGTTAAACATTTACATTCTAGATGGAAGCAATGTCCATGGCTAAGTTTAAGGAAAAATAGCTAATGAATATTGGATCACTTGTCGTGAAAATCATGCCACGCACATCTGAAAATAAAGGTGAAAACTTATGTGATGATTGAATTCAATAGCTTGACAAATGTAAAAGTAGTTCGATCCATTAAAATAGAACAATTTATATTGCACTTTCACAGTCGATGATGATACAAATTTCAATATTTAAATCTATTCACGAATACTAAGAAGAAGAAGAAGAAGTTGAAGAAGAAGATGATGATGATGCTGATAATAATACTTCTACTTCTTCTTCTTCTCTTTTTTCTTCTTTTTCTTCTTCTTCTTCTTCTTCTTCTTCTTCTTCTTCTTCTTCTTCTTCTTCTTCTTCTTCTTCTTCTTCTTCTTCTTCTTCTTCTTCTTCTTCTTCTTCTTCTTCTTCTTCTTCTTCTTCTTCTTCTTCTTCTTCTTCTTCTTCTTCTTCTTCTTCTTCTTCTTCTTCTTCTTCTTCTTCTTCTTCTTCTTCTTCTTCTTCTTCTTCTTCTTCTTCTTCTTCTTCTTCTTCTTCTTCTTCTTCTTCTTCTTCTTCTTCTTCTTCTTCTTCTTCTTCTTCTTCTTCTTCTTCTTCTTCTTCTTCTTCTTCTTCTTCTTCTTCTTCTTCTTCTTCTTCTTCTTCTTCTTCTTCTTCTTCTTCTTCTTCTTCTTCTTCTTCTTCTTCTTCTTCTTCTTCTTCTTCTTCTTCTTCTTCTTCTTCTTCTTCTTCTTCTTCTTCTT
>VMBQ01000502.1:9231-25374 GCA_007657795.1 Dreissena rostriformis | reverse complement strand
AAAACTGGGCAAAATGCTTGTGCGTAAATTGTCATCCCAGATTAGCCTGTGCAGTCCGCACAGGCTAATCAGGGACGACAATTTCCGCTTGTATGTAATTTTTAGTTTAAATGATGTCTCTTCTTAGCGAAAATCTAGTTTAGGCGGAAAGTGTCGTCCCTGATTAGCCTGTGCGGACTGCACAGGCTAATCTGGGATGACACTTTACACACATGCATTATGCCCAGTTTTCTCAGAACATGACACATATGTGCTTGATATGTGTCACGGACAACTACTATGCCATAAGCATTTTGAATTAGTGTTGTTGCACTTAACCCAACGGTCGTTCCACTGTAGATTGATGACCTTAACCCAACGGTCGTTGCACTGTAGATTGACGACCTTAACCCAACGGTCGTTGCACTGTAGATTGATGACCTTAACCCAAAGGTCGTTCCACTGTAGATTGATGACATACATGCAGAACATTGCTGACAAAGCGACGAAATAAATTAATTATGCAGTACGCTATAAGTCATACCAGAGCCGTTTAACTGTGTTTTTATGCAGGGTTTCGCTTATTTACTGTTATTCGAATCATTAATTAAATGTATTATCAAACCATACAATGACCGCTGTACGACGGACTTAATGATACAACTGCTAACGCACAGTAATACGGTTCTAAAATCGATGCAAGATTTAATCAGTTGCTAACATTCAGTGAATAGATTTTAGTCAATGTGAAATTAAAATGAACGTACATCCGCCGTTGTACTATAGATTAATAGAAAACAATCTTTATAGACAGAGAAACTATACATTTATTTACCGTATTGAAAAACACAGTGAGTTACTTACAGGGACATTTTCACAGATTCTGGAATGTTTTGAAGGTTGTCATTAAATGATTTAAATTGATAAATGTAAACATCGGAACCAAAAAAAAAGAAGACAGAAAACAAAGTAATCCACAACTGGGCTCGAACCACTGACCCTTGGAGTAAAAGTCTTAAACCACTCTGCCATCCGTAATATTTTACACTTAAAATAAGTTATCCTCGTAATGTCACAACATATAAAGATAACAACAGAACTTTCCAAATTATACGAACGTTTTGCGATTGTAACGCATTATTATGTTCAGGTTTTTAAATCGTCAAAAGATGCAAATAATGGATAGTTTATAGCATGGTAAATGTTCACTATAACTGTTTCCTTGCACAACACATAACTACAACGAAAATTTGCAAATCTGAAACATTTTGTTTTCAACTTTGTAAATTTATAAAAAGATGAAAAGGTCCCTTTAAGATGCATAAGACAGCCCAGAGAACAACCAAAATAAAGCAGTGTACTGTATACTACTATTTAGTTAATTAAATTTTAAATGCCTCAGTTAGCTAAAGTCGTGAAAACCTCGATACCAGCGTATTTTTCCTTTGACCCAGGCACGACAAAACGCACACAATAAATGTAATGTATTTATACCATTAAGTGTACTCATGAAACTACATAAACTTATCTTGTCCGTTAACGAGGTTACATTATGAAAATGATTGAGTATGAACGTAATATGATGATTTCTTGATCGTTTATATGACGTTTAATTCATTTAAACAAGTTTTTTAGTATTATGCGGGCGTTGATGAGAAACCCTTTTTAAAATGGCAAGTGTTCAATGAACATAATCCTTACTATGAAGTAGGAAATTAGTATTTTTATACGTGTCGGGATTATCCATTTCTGTTTAGGTTTGACCTAGTTATAAGCCCGGTTACATAGAAAACCTTACGCCCATAGTGACACTTTTGAGAACTTTTTCTCGGAATAACTTAACTTTGGCGTGTGTGGTGTCGTCGAAACGATCATGGAAACACTCTCCGATCGAAACCGACACCAATGGGTTGTAAGACGGACATCAATTCCATTAAATCACTGAGATATCTTTCTGAACTCTATTGGACATAACGCAATCACATTTAACATTTCTTTCAACGAGTATATGTTAATTGTGTAGTGTTCTGAGAAAACTGGGCAAAATGATTGTGCGTAAAGTGTCATCACAGATTAGCCTGTGCAGTCCGCACAGGCTAATCCGGGACGACACTTTCCGCCTAAACAGGATTTTCCCTCAGAAGAGACATCATTTAAACGAAAAATTCCATAAAAGCGTAAATTGTCGTCCCTGATTAGCCTGTGCGGACTGCACAGGCTAATCTGGGATTACAATTTACGCAAAATCATTTTGCCCAGTTTTCTCAGAACACACCAAATTAATAGTAGTATGAAGCTGAATTTAATCATTTACAGTTTCGATTATATTTCAGTAAATGTACTTTGTGTGGTTTAGTCTACAATATATTCTACAATTCCTTCTCTCACACAGTTATAACATTGTTAATTTCACTTCCCTTAAATAACATATTCGAAATATAACATTGTAAACAGATAAATGTAAAATGTATCATGATTTAGACATAAATTGAAATTAACGTGTCAATTGCGTACATTTGACAATTGAAAAAGATAAAATAAGGAAATTAAAATACGACCATCAGGCATAGAATGATTGTATGTCAAACAAAGTAAATATGGTTTAATGTGGTGTGACGAGAAATAAAATTCAACGTTAACGTCAATTAATTATCTGAAAAGTTGAATACAATATATAACCACAATCTACCATTCCTTACTTTTTGTTTAGTACCAATATGTGTAAAACATTAACTCTTGAGGCAGCCACGTGTTCATCCTAGACAATTATGCATTTCATTTCGACATGATCGGATACTTAATCTACGGATCAAAGATCACCAGCACAGTAAATATTTGATAACGTGTGTACGACAGCCACGCTGAAAAGTTTGTGTTTGCTTTTGAAACATATATTTTTATCATAATATTTGGAGACGTTTCCATCAAGAATAATTATGAACAGTGCTCTTTTGTATCATCTTTGAATGTTACTAATTGTATACTTTAAATGTGTCACCTGATTTTAAGGAAAACAAACTAGCCGATCTTTATGGAAATGCGGATGACCATACGATAGCATTCAAAATTCCAACAGGTAATTCCGAAAATGAATCAACCGTTTTTCAGCATCTTGATAGTTGCCTGAAGGACGTCATTAAGTGGATGTCAGCCTTCAAATTGAAAATGAACCAATCAAAAACTTAAATAATTGTATATGGAACCAGGCAAAAGCTGGCGAAACGGAGTACTTCAAGCCAGCCTGTCGGTGGTTGCGAAGTGCGATTTGTCAATGATGAAAGAGATCTTGGTGTTATCATGACCAACACTCTGACCTTTGACAAACTCATCCAGAAAAAAAAATGTCAGATTGCTCATGCACAGCTACGAAATAGCAAAGTTATACCTAAACATCTTACAAAAAAATCTACTTCATCATTAGTTCATGGATTAGTTCATTCGCATATTGACTTTTGTAATTGTCTTTTTACGGAAGTTCCTGCTTATCAAATCAAGAAGCTACAGCGAATCCAAAATCATGCTGCACGAGTAGTCTTGAACGCTTCTTTTGAAGAACCAATCACTGATCTCCTAAAACATCTACACTGTCTTTCAGTAAAAGCTAGAGTGATGTTTAAAGTCTTAGTCGTTGCATTTCGTGCAATCCTTGGTACAGCTCCAGTATACCAGAGTGAAATGTTTTAACCTGCTCGAGGACACTACAAATTAAGCTCACCAAATGAGACGACATTCTACATCCCTAGACGAAGAACAACATTGGCTGATAGATCTCTTGCCGTCGTCGGTCCAAAATGGTGTAACAATATACCTGATTATCTTAAGAATTGTCAGTCTGAAGCCACTTTTATATCAAGGCTGCAACAAAGAATTGTTTGGACATTTTTTTGTAAATGAACGTACCAGTCGGATTAATATGAAGTCTGGATTTTTATGAACTATAATAGTAAATGCTGATTGTTTTAAAGCTATTGAACAGAAATTGTATATCGTTTACATTTTTTTGTCTTAATGCTTACTTTGTAATTGTGAAGCGCAGTCGAATATGTTAATACTTTTTTTGCGCTATATAAATGCTTTGTATGTGTATTTGTATAAAAACACACTGTTAGACGGTACTATACTTTTTCAGAGAATACCATTACCAAATAAATATGACGAACAAATATAAGTATGATTGTGCAATATACCTTTGCATATCCAGTTTAGTTTAGTCTATATTAACCTTTATTAACGTTACAGAACAATGGCTGAACACGAGATTCACTGTGTGTGAAGCATTCAGACATCTAGCCATAAATTGTCTTCGAACGAAAGAGTGTTGGTGCTCTGATCAATGTTCAAAAACCACACGAATGTAGCACTAATTGTGCAAGACGGTATCCCAAGACTTATGATTGTTGCGTTGATTAAGGGTATGTCTCCAAATGTGTTTTATGGGTGTGTTTAATTATTGTTGCTATTTTCACTTTGCATTTTCCATATAAAATAACCATTGTCTTCAATATTATTTGTTCGATAAGAAACTTTAGCTTCAAATAACTTATTGACATCTTATGGTCCAAAATGTCAAACAGGAAAAACATAAATCATATAATATGACTTCTGTGTTTTCGATTGACGATTATGGCTTTTAAAGTTTTGATCACAAGGTACATGTGTGTGATGCTTGATAGCTTAGTGCGTTACTAAGTTGTAACATAAATTAACTGTAATATACCAAATGTACATTAATTGTAATATTAATTTGTTGTAATATTCATGAATTGTAATTTACATTAATTGTTATATAAATTCGTTGTAGTATACATTCATTGTAATATAAATTTGTTGTAATGTACATTAATTGTAGCATCAATTAAGAGTCATAACACTTAATGGACCAAAACTTTACATAAAATAAATTCTTCTCACGATAACTGCATAACAATTCAACATGCATACAGTATAGTTAAGGAACTGCGTTTTTTAAATTTATGTTTTACAACAGAATTTTTATAATATAATGTCTTTAACCGTATTTATTTTCGAAACCTTTTGACTGTTCAATTGTCATTTTTAGCAACTGAATTTGTAAGCACATGCATATTTTGTTTACGGCACGATTTAATAGATCAGCTGTTTAGAACACTATAAATAAGTTACTACTCTATCAAACTGATTCATATGTAATTAAGATGTAAGAGTAAGGCATCACAATTATGTGCGTTTCAAAATCACGTTTTAAATGGTATATTTGCGATGACGCTATTGTTCTACACCATGATTTTTTATGCAGCCGTATGCATATCTTGTCAATGAATTCTCGTTTAACACCTTTCCTGTATCCATGACAACAGGTATATGTCATTATCACTTTTACACCTTTCCTGTATTACTGACAACAGTTACATGGCATTACCACATACATGTCATCATGTCATTGCTATTTGAAGTACTTATACATGTATGTGCCGTAACCCATTGGAATATACACTTTCATTGACAAAATGATTGACTTCAGTTTGTACAAAAATATGATTAAAATCGCCAGGGGGTTAGTGTAATATTTTGCATGGGAAAATATAACGCCTTTTAAGCGACAAATATTCATGTTTGTTTCTGTCATTTATGATTCACCATAACAAACACTCATCATATTAATTTATTTCATGCTATGACTCGTCGTTTTCCTCTTAGTTATGATGAACTGCTTTTTCTCTTTTTTGCACCATAGTTTGACAATTTGTGGCGTGTTCTGAGAAAACTGGGCAAAATGCTTGTGCGTTAATTGTCATCCCAGATTAGCCTGTGCAGTTCGCACTGGCTAATCAGGGACGACAATTTCCGCTTTTATGGAATTTTTCGTTTAAATGATGTCTCTGCTTAGCGAAAATCCAGTTTAGGCGGAAAGTGTCGTCCCGGATTAGCCTGTGCGGACTGCACAGGCTAATCTGGGATGACACTTTACGCACAAGCATTTTGCCCAGTTTTCTCAGAACACGACACATTTGTGAATGAACTCGTTGGCAGGATTTTGTATAACAGAAAACACTTTATAAAATTTATAAAATTTGATACAATGGCACAGACAGTATTGGACCTAAGTTCCCAACCACAATTATTTTGAATTTAGAAATCATTAATACTTTACACTTTACACCGCTTTACACAGTTTACTTAGAAATAAATTTGATGTGGGCAACTTTAATCGTTAATGCATAACCTTTTTGCATCCGTGTAGATACATAAAGACATACGAAGCTGACAGTCGGCGCAACTTCACTTTATGATAGTGGTTTATTGTTTAGAATTGCATGTCATATATTTTATTTCTTGAATATTGTATTATTGCTTGAGGTTTATCAAATAAAATTATTACACGATTACCAACAATGTTTGTTAAAATAGTTATATTTCAATACATAAAATACACTGAGCGTAATACAAAATTCTATTATTTTTTCCAGAGGACCGAACGTGTATTTTTCTCACATATAGCCCGTTGTTACAAATATTTTGGTTCGGTTTGAGTTGTTTGTTGTTGCATATATATCGCAAAGTCATATCGCATTAACCTCCCTTGAGAATAAAAAAGCGAGGACTAACGTGGGAGAATGCGATATTAATTTAGTAATCTCGCATCGTGGTTTCGGTCTTATGTATCGTTTGTTGTTCGCGTGTAAGCCAGATTGGGAAGTGCGAAGAAAAAAAGACACTAACGGACAACAGTATTCTGTCCTGTCAAATATCGAACGAAATCCTTCGTTTCAATCAACAACGATCTTCTTGACTTAATAACACCGCCTTCAATTAATCGAATGGTCCCCTGATAAAAGTAAAGAATACATATATGACCTTGTTGTATTACACATTCACACATAAATAAAGAAATATCGAACATACATTTAATCTTGTTTTTTGCGTATTTGTTCCATACATATACAAATTTTATATATGCATATATATATATATATATAGAGAGAGAGAGAGAGAGAGAGAGAGAGAGATTAAACATAAGCAAGAATGCAAAATAACTAAATAGTTTCAAGATAAATACCAGCAATTTACAATATATTGTGACAATTTACCTAACATAAATATGATTGTACCATATTACATATGTTTACCACAACTTCACTACATACAAAACAATATGGAAATATTGAGGTTTGAAACGTATGACACGCAATATGGTTTATGAAATAGTTTTTTTGCAACTTTGGTTGCGATACTAGCGACTATGTGTACTATATATATATATATATATCGGATTGCGTGAATATGTTTATTACAATGATTGAAGCGGACTACAGAGAAGAGAACACGGACACATTGATGAAAGCCGTCTCCCATGATGCAAACAACTTTTATGATTGAATAATCTAAAATGTTTAATAACGTATAACAAAAACCACAATTCAGGTGCATATTATGTAAACTATTTAAGTTGAGGTAAATTAGGAAAAGCAAGTGGTTGCGGGAAAACAAACGTTTAATTAATTGATTTAAATAAATCTTTCTTATTGGCTATTTAAATCATTGAAAAATGATGTTTCAGCTAAAAGTTCACTTCCTTGTAATACCACAACGGTTGACGTGTGATATATTTGTATCATATTCAAGTTTCATGCAATCGAATCATAAAACAGAACTAATAAAAGTTTGCCTTTTTTAAAAAGAATCACTCAAAGTACGAACATCTAGTCTAAATGCTAGAATGCTTTAATTGTTCATCCTCTTTTTTTGTTGTTCCCATATTTAATTTGTGCTCACGGCACTTTATTCACGAAGTAAATTATTAATAAATATGTATACAACTTTGTTCCTATCACAATTGACAAACTGTACTATTTTCATTATGTGTTGTTGACGATGTACACTGTACAAGTCTAAATAAACTGTCTGTCTGTCGGATGTCAATCTTTAGGTTTGTCACGTTTTGATGAATTATTACTACTGTATCTTCGCCACATGCTCGTTTCGGATAAATCAGTACGAAGTGTTCAAACGGTTTATGTTTTGTAGTTGATCTTTATTGATTGTAACCTGATTTCCCACACGGCCATTGCCCCCAATCCCTCTCCCAGAAAACTGGTTAGTTGTATCACGGGGAAATTGCTATATTCAGGAAACGACTATAGATCGTTTAGTACCTACTGTGAAGTCCCTTGTGCACTTCACACCGTTTATTGATCTGTCAAATATGTATACTAACATTACATAGTTGATTTACTGCTTATGGCTACAGCGAAATGTAAAGATCTTGTTCTTTATCAAAAGATTCTGAATTATTTGTTCAAATTGAAATCTTTCTAAGATTATCATATCCGCAGGTTATGTTTTCGGAGAATCACTTATGAATGGTTGAAGTGCGTTCATTTTACATTTTTAAATGTACATCTTTGTAATTACATGAACAAAATAAATTGTTGTTTTTGAACTGATTTGCACGCATTGAAGACAATTATTTTGTATTGTATACAACATATGCTTGCCATGTGTTTGATTCGATATTTTTAATGTGTTGGAAAAAGACTATGCGATAGTACGATGTCGACAATGCGACAACGCAATACGTGTTTTTTTTTCAGTTTTGGGGGAAAGGGGTCGGGTCCCCTGAGGGGGGNGATAGTGCGATGGTGACAATGCGATAGTCATATCTTCGTATTGTCGTACTGTCGCCATCGTATCATCGCATTGTCGCCATCGTACTATCGCGTTATCGTACTGTCGCCATCGTACTATCGCATTGTCGCCCTCTGGATTTTAATGTGTAACCACGATGGCTCTAACGGTATTCCGTAGATTAGCAATAATAAATGACATTACGTGCAGTCAATTTAACGATATTTATTTGCGTATGTATTAAATATAGATATATCTCAATTGTTACGAGACTATTAAAGACAATAACTGTAAAATGATACATTGCAAGAAACTTTATGCGGAACATCTAAAAACATATTAGTGGGACCTGCCCTTTACTAAATATAACCACAAGAAAACGACAGTCATTCAAACACAATAAAGCAAATACACAAATGGTATTTTTGACAAAGGTTGCTTATGTTTATATGTTATCAAAGATACTTTACGGTTTTATGTGTGATTGTAATGGGTTTTCAATGACACCTACTATGTCATTTACATTTGTAATAGTTTTCTTCCTTTAAGCGATCAACGGTCATTGCTCTTAAGATTAAAGATATAAATGTAGAATATCACTGGCAAAGCGACGCGATAAATTAACTGTGCAGTACACTATAATAAAACAGCGGTTGTTCCACCATGCTTTTATGCAGGTTTTTGCTTATTTACATTTATTTGTATAATTAATTAAATATATTATCAAACCATACAGCGACCGCTGTACTATGTCTCCATGGATACTACTGCTAACGCTCATACGGTTCTAAAATCGATTTAAACACACAGTCAAAAAGATTTAGGTAAATGTAACATTAAGATGAACGTACATCCGCCGTTGTTCTACAGATTAATGAAAAACATTGCTTACAAACAGAAGGACAATACATTAACTTACCGTATTGCAAATACACAGAGAACCAAAATAGAGAAGTGTGTTGTATACTGCTATTAAGTTAATCGAACCTTAAATGTCTCAGTAACCTAGAGTCGTAAAAACCTCGATACCCGCGTATTTTTGCTTTTGATCCAGACAAGGACATACACACACATACACAATAAATGTAAGGTAATTAAAACGTAAGGCGTAAGCATAAATCTACATGAACTTTCAGTGTCCGTTAACGAGGTTACATTATGACAATGATTGATTATAAACGTTTGTGTATGATTTCTTGATCGTGTATATGACACCGTTTAATTCATTTTAAACAGTTTAACTAGTATTATGATGGCGTTGGTGAGAAAACCCTTTTGCAATGGCAAGTGTTTATTGAACATTATCCTGACTATTTATAAGGCCATGAGTATTCAATGAGTTTTGAGATTTTTAATTTCGGTTTAGGTTTTACCTAGTGTTTTAAAGCCCGATTACATCGAAAGCCTTGTGCCCATAGTAACACTTTCGAGTCCGTTTCCTCGCGTTTTTGGTGTCTTCGAAACAATCATGGAAACGCTTGCCAATCTGAATCGGGACCAAAGAATTGAATTGCGGACATCGCTTCCATTAAATCATTGAGACTTCTATGCAGACACTATTGGGCATTAATTTAAATGACATTTAACATTTTCCGCATTCGATCAACGTTTCACGTTAAATCATACCAGCATGCAGCTAACTGTTATCATTTGCAGTTTTGATTATATTTCAGTAAATGTACTTTTTGTTGTACAGTCTACTATTTGCCAAAAGTCCGTCTCTCACGCAGTTATACGATAACTATTTTCACTTTACCTAAATCACATATTTGAAATATAAAATTTCAAACAAATAAATGTAAAATGCATCCTGATTTAGACACATATTGGAATTAACATGTCGGTTGCGTACAGTAAACAATTGGAAAACAAAATCAAATAAGGAAATAAAAATACGACCATCATGCATAGGATGACTGTACCGGCATGTCAAACAATCTAACATGGTATGAAGTGGTTTGATAAAAAAATGTCAACGTAAACGTCAACGTTAACGTCACGGAATAATCTGACATGTTCACTAAAATATGTTTCCATAATCTACTATTTCTTAATTTTTGTTTAGTATTATATTCCCAGAATGTGTAAAACATAAACAATCGAAACAGCTACGTGATTGATTGATTGATTGATTGATTTATTTCGGTATGGAATACACATACATGGACATTTAAAACAACATGTATCATACAGAATAGTAGAACACATGAGAATAAATAAACCATGACATGCACACCAAATACCAAGGATAACACAAAAAAGAGCGACTCTTATTTCCATCGTGGTCCTTTGTGCTGGTGGCATGACATAGAGAGCTTTTAACCAACAAAAAGTAGTTATTAAACATTGACCATAAAATAAAGTTCATATGAGTACACATTGTTAAATGGAATGATATCACAGATAATTGGCCAAATTATATTAACACAGTACAAATCTATGTTTGGCATTTTGTATTCACAGTAGGGAATAGACTATAAAGGAACATAAAGAAATATATTTATGGATTACAAAAAAGCTAAAAAAATACTTGAAATTAATACACAAACTTTCACATAACGCAATGTCCTTAAAACCTAATAAAAAGAATTTAATATCAATTAAAGGAAAGCTGATAAAAACAAAATCACATCTTCAGCAATTAACATAATAATAAATGACTCGATCTAGATGACTGATTAAAATATTCCTATACCGAAACAAAAACGATACATAGATAATAATGACATAACCATGATAAAATTATAAACTGTCCATCAGGTATTTCTAAACTGCTATTTTGAATGAAGGTAATCTTCTTATACTGGATATGTCAGCAGGAAGGCTGTTCCACAAGGAGCAACCAAGAGTGCAGAAGGACTTGGAACCAAAACCTTTGACCTTTGGAATTGCAAAAGCACCCCTACTACATGACCTTGTCTTATATGNTCTGGAACCACACCCTGTATAAGAGACAAATTGATAACATGTGTAAGCGGATGAGAAATAGCTGGAGCCCCATCTCTAATAAATCGAAAGGGAATACCATCTAGACCAGTAGCTTTATTTTCACTGAGTTGAGATAAGTATTTAAGTATCTGACTTTCAGTAACAAGTGAAAAGGAATAACTATTTATATGTGATCATCCCAGAACATTATGCGTTCCATATCGACATGATCGGATACTAAATCTACGTTCATATATCACCAGCACAGTACACATTTGTAAAAGTGTGTATAACAGCATCGCTGAACACATTTGCTTTTGCTACACCTATGTTTTCCTTATAGGTGGAGACGTTTGCATCAAGAATAATGTAGAAGAGTGCTCGTTTGTATCATATTTTTATGTTACTTTATGAGTATTTGAAATGTGTCACTTGGTTTTAAGAAACAAATCACCGGACGACGGTTTTATACTCTTTCAGAGAATATAATTAACAAATAATATTGACGCACAAATAAAAGTATGATTGCTCATTATACCTTTGCTAAAGCAGATCCAGTTTAGTTTATTCTATATTTACATTAAGTAACGTTACAGAACAATTGTCTTAACACGAGATTCACTGTGACATCAGACATCTAGAAATTCACTGGCTTCGAACGGAAGAGAGTCATGCGTTGATCAATGTTTAAAAAACACACGAATGTAGCACTAATTGTGCAAGATAGTTTCCCCCGACTTATGATTGTTGCGTTGATTTAGGGTCTGTCTTCAAATGTGTTTGATGGGTGTGTTCAATTATTATATCTATTTTCAATTTGCATTTTCCATGTAAAGGAACCAGTGTCTTCAATATAATTTGAACGATATGAAACGTCAACTGCAAATACTTAATTGACATCTTATGATCCAGTATTTCAAACAGGTAATACATAAGTCAACTAATATAGCTGTTGTGTTTCCGATTAACGATAATGACTTTCAAAGTCCTAATTACAACGTTTATGTCGGCGATGTTTAAAACCCTATTGCGTTACTGAGTAGAAATTTAAAATTCATTGTAATATAAGTTAATTGCAATAAAAATGAATTGTAATGAATTTTGAATTCAAGTTAATCTTCTCGTGATAATTGAACAACAAAAAGGAAAACGTAGAGTTAAGAACATATTTTTGTATTTGACGTTTTTCAAATAATTTTAAGAATACCAGTTATGGCCTTAAATGTATTAATATATCTTTTACTTTTCGAAAATGTGTGGACTTTTGTCTCGTGTCATTTTTAGCAACTGAACTTGTAAGCACATGCCTCGTTTTCTTTACGACACGATTTGATAGATAATCTGTTAAGAACACAATAAATAAGTAAAATACGTCAACAAACTGATTCATATATGCAATGAAGATATACGAGTGTGACCACGCAATTATGTGCGTTTCAAATTAATTTTACAAATGATATGAGTCTCGTTCTGGGAAAATGGGCTTAATGCATGTGCGTAAAGTGTCATCCCAGATAAGCCCGTACAGTTCACACAGGCTAATTAGGAACGACATTTTCCACTTTTAAAGAAATTTTCTTTTAAAAGAAGGCTTTTTTTGACGAAAATTCAGTACATACGTAAATTGTCGTCCCTGATTAGCCTGTGCGGACTGTACAGGCTAATCTGGGATGACACTTTACGCACATGAATTCGGTGCGGTTGTGCCATAACAAGGCTCATATATGTTCGAAGTCGGTATTTTTCTACGCCTTTTTGGTGAAGACGTACGCATATCTTGCCAATGAACTATCGTTGTAAAGCTTTCCAGTGTGAACGACCGCAGTTTTATGTCATTATCAATTGTGGCGTGTTCTGAGAAAACTGGGCAAAATGCTTGTGCGTAAATTGTCATCCCAGATTAGCATGTGCAGTCCGCACAGGCTAATCCGGGACGACACTTTCCGCCTAAACTGGATTTTCCCTAAGAAGAGACATCATTTTAACGAAAAATTCCATAAAAGCGGAAATTGTCGTCCCTGATTAGCCTGTGCGGACTGCACAGGCTATGCTGGGATGACAATTTACGCACACGCATTTTGCCCAGTTTTCACAGAACACGCCACAATTGAGGTTTATGTCATAGCTATTAGCAGTAATATTACATTTATGTGCGTTAACCAATGGGGAAATACATAACAATTGATTTATGTTTGTACAAACAAATGATTCAAATCGCTATTTTAATGTGTTGCATACGAAATTACATCGCATGTTAAGCGAAAAATAATGACTTGACACTTAATTGAAACATACTTTTCATTTATGCTTTGTCATCGGAAAAACACATGCGTAATAATTTATGTCATGCTTTGCCTCTGGTTAATATGAAATGAATGTTCTTTGCTTTTTGCCTGTAACCACTGATTTCCGTTAACATGTTGTTTATATACTCAATTCGTTTTTTATATGAACATACAAAACTCTCACACATACTGTATTAATTTCTTAATTACTAATTGTTTCACGCATGTATGAATGTCTAATTATACGAATCATGTTGAGCTGTAATATGCTTAACTGGATAAAATATTTGTTCTGTTCTGTTAATAAAGAATTACTTTTTCTCTTGTTTGCGCAATAGTTTGACATTGTGTGATTCAACTGATTGGCTCCTGATTTTGTACAACAGAAAGTACTTAATACAATTTAATACAATGATACAGACACTATTGAACTATAGTTTCGCAACACGTTTCATTTTTAATTTAGAAATCATTAATTACATAAATTGTTACGTCAGAATACCCCAACGATACGGAACAATTCATCTCGCGTACTTAATTTTATATATCATTGTATACAATATCGAATGATTATTTGTAAGTAACATATGATGATAGCTATTAAAAGAATGTTTTGGGTATTTTGATGTTTTAATTGTGTAAAAATGTCATTTAACGAGTATGTTTATACTAATGGGGAGTATTTAAACTAGTCATGTGTAACTGTTGAACAAAATTATCCACACTACTGATGTTGTTTCCTGAAATTATACTTAATATATTTGATACTAGGTTCATTTAATTAAATCTGTAAAGTTAAGAATCTATTGGCAGATTTAAAAATATTCCAAAATCTGTGAGCAAGTCGTTTTAAAAGTTGAAAACGTCTTGTCACGACAGTTGCGTTACAGACATAAATGGCATATCCTTAATCAAATATATGATGGGAAATCGTATAATTAAGAAATAAACATGTTCTATCATGGTTTGTTGTCGAATAACCCACAGTAAGGAGTATATAAGCATAGGAATTAAATCACGAGTGCGAAGCACGAGTTATTTGATAACACGCATCTATACTCCTTACTTTGGGTTATTCGACAACAAACCATCATAGAAAATCATTATTTCGATTCGAACACGATTCTGGTTGATTTGGTTCAAGCTTTTGGACGTGAACTATATTTTTCAATACTCCGCCCTTCTAAGTACAAAGTTCACTATTTAGTGAAGTCATTGAATTGTACAAACATATGACGTCGTTTTCATTCATAAATATTTTGCAAATGACGTCACTTTCATTGAAACAAAAATTGTAGAAACTAAATGACGTCACGTTTATTGATGCTACTGAAAAGCTTACATGCTATAAATGTTTTCTTAATTACGTTTCCTAACAAATAACATTCTTTGTAGGCGAGGTTATGCCACTGATCACCAAATATATAATTTGTTGTTTCATTACATTTATATACATGCTACATTTATCACATTTCTTTTAGAGCGGGTTTTAACACGTGCATTTTACTGCAATATTTTCTTTATTTATTCGGAACTATTTTCGAAACATTAAGCTCCGCCCATAATTATTGCAGAATAACCCACACTTTGATTTCCTTCTTTGTCTATAGAAAACAAGTCTCGTGTAGTGTTAGAATAATTAACATATTTATCAAGCAGCAAATTAATTAACCAATATTTCGGAAACATAAACCTTAATCATAAATTATCAGTCATAAAAGAAGAAATGGCTATTGTATGACACCAGCGAAAAGGTTTTAAGGTGATGAATTTATGAGTGTTCCGTCACCACATTTGACATTTAAGGTCATTCAATACCTGTTAAATGTCAAATGTTAATTATGTGAAAATAGATTGTTTTGTGTGAATATGTTTATGTATATTTAAGAAATAATATGTTTCTATCATGGTTTGTTGTCGAATAACCCACAGTAAGGAGTATATATGCGTAGGAATAAACTCATGAGTGCGAAGCACGAGTGATTTGATGACACGCATCTATACTCCTTACTGTGGGTTATTCGACAACAAACCATGCTAAAAAAATATTATTTCGATTCTAACACGATTCTGATTGATTTGGTTCAAGCTTTTGGACTTGAACTTTATTTTTCAATACTCCGCCCTTCGTAGTACAAAGTTCACTATTTAGTGACGTCATTGAATTGTACAAACATATGACGTCGTTTTCATTCATAAATATTTTACAAATGACGTCACTTTCATTGAGATCAAAAATCGTAGAAACTAAATGACGTCACGTTTTTTGATGCTACTGAAAAGCTGACATGCTATAAATGTTTTCTTAATAACGTTTCCTAACAAATAACATTCTTTGTAGGCGTGG
>VMBQ01000501.1:259114-291327 GCA_007657795.1 Dreissena rostriformis | reverse complement strand
TTTTTATGTCCACCAGTATATACTGGGGGACATATTGTTTTTGCCCTGTCTGTTGGTCTGTTGGTTTGTTTGTTTGTTTGTTTGCGCCAACTTTAACATTGGCCATAACTTTTGCAATATTGAAGATAGCAACTTGATATTTGGCATGCATGTGTATCTCATGGAGCTGCACATTTTGAGTGGTGAAAGGTCAAGGTCATCCTTCAAGTCAGAAGTCAAATATATTTGGCCAAAATCGCTCATTTTATGAGTACTTTTGCAATATTGAAGATAGCAACTTGATATTTGGCATGCATGTGTATCTCATGGAGCTGCACATTTTGAGTGGTGAAGGGTCAAGGTCATCCTTCAAGGTCAAACGTCATATACGGGGACATAGTGTTTCACAAACACATCTTGTTTAATAAAAAACTTAACTCAGTATAAAAATGTAATAATAAGTTATAAAAACAGTTCCATAAAAGATGTCATCGTAAGAATCAACGGTATATATTAATTCCAATATAAAATACTGCGGGCTGACAAGATTTCATTTTCTGATAAGATGGAAGCCAATTTTGGAAATTTCACTTCTCTTTTAAATACTGTAACTGAGCACACTGCCAATTTTGTGAAAAAAAAAGAAGCAAATATGCATTGATTTATGGTCGAAGCTGCCTAAACCACATTGGTATGCCTCATGACAGCTTGTTTATGGCATATAAAGGCATAGTAACCTATAGTGTGTATTGGATAAGACTTGAATTGCTGGAATCTGCATTTAATAGGTATACGTGATAGATTGGACATGGGTACAGATAATTTTCACCCCATCCTGTCAAACTGACTCTTTAATGGGTACCGTCTTTACGTTTTTTTTAGCTCACCTGAGCACAAAGTGCTCATGGTGAGCTTTTGTGATCGCCTTTTGTCCGTCGTGCGGCGTGAACATTAGAGGCCACTTATATTGTCCAATCTTCATGAAACTTGGTCAGAACATGTGTCCCAAAAAACATCTTGGATGAGTTCGAAAATGGTTCTGATTGGTTGAAAAACATGGCCGCCAGGGGGCGTGGCAGTTTTCCTTATATGGCTATAGTAAAACCTTGTTAACACTCTAGAAGTCACATTTTTAGTAAAATCTTCAGGTCAGAACATGTGTCCCAATAATATCTTAGACGAGTTCGAAAATGGTTCCAGTTGAAGGAAAAACATGGCCACAAGGGCGCCGGCAGTTTTCCTTATATGGCTTTACTGTATAGAAAAACCTTGTTAACACTCTAGAAGTCACATTTCTTGTCCAATCTTCATTAAACTTGGTCAGAACATTTGTTCTAATATCTTGGATGAGTTCGAAAATGGTTCTGGTCTGTTGAAAAACATTGCTGCCAGGGGATGGGGCAGTTTTCCTTATATGGCTATAGTAAAACATTGTTAACACTCTCGAAGTCACATTTTTGGTCCAATGCTCATGAAACTTGGTTAGAATATTTGTACTAATGATATCTGGGCTAAGTTCGAAAATGGTTGAGATCCGTTAAAAAACATGGTCGCAAGGGGGCGAGGCATTTTTCCTTATATGGCTATGTAGTAAAACCTTGTTAACACTCTAGAAGTCACATTTATTATCCAATCTTTATGAAACTTGATCAGAACTCGGCTGAGTTTGAAAATGGTTATAGTTTGTTGAAAAACATATAAACAAATATAAATAAACATGTTAAAAGTCACTTTTTTGGTCAAATCTTCATGAATCAGCTTGCATTTTTTTTCAGAAAAGTCTAGTTCCTTTGGCTCTCAGGTGAGCGCCTTAGGGCCTGATGGCCCTCTTGTTCTAATTTAAAACTTAAATTGAATTTAAGCTAACATTTTATGATGACAAAATGTAAAAAGATGGACATTATAGTGACTATTTATTTTGAACATGGAGGAATAAACTTGTAAAATGCAACCCACAAATTAAATTTAAAATCAACAAAATACATGCAATGGCTGAAGCGTGAACAATTGGACCTCAGCAAAAAAAAGATGCCACAGTAATCCACAAATGAAGGCTGTGAAGCAGCAATCATTCTATTGGATATGATGAATGCTGAACAAGTGATGACCTTAAAGTGTGACCTTGAGTCGTTGTGAGTGACATGCCATCTACACATCGACTCGACCTTGTATCCAAGTTTCACAAACAAGAGGGCCATCAGGCCCTAAGGCGCTCACCTGAGAGCAAAAGGAACTAGACTATTCTGAAACAAGACCCCCTCTTCTTCCAAGAAGAAGGCATAAAAATATTGAACGCGTTATAATCTAATTAACCAGAATTAAAAAAAAAATCCATACAGGCAAATGACAAAACCAGTAGATCATTGACTATAATTAAGATAAAGAAGCGGGGCATATTAAATAATATGATTAAGTTGTAATCACTTGAATGTTTTTTTTTATTGTTTTCTGAATCATTACTAACAACAATATAAACAAACCAAATATATTTACCTTGCAATGATATTGCCAATTAAAACAACAAAAAACCCTGTTTTAAACACAAATCTTTGATAATCACACCAATACTACCAACATAATCAATAAACTGTGTGCCTTAAAAATTTACAAGCCATTAACTTCTTTTATCTATGGTGTCAGTGTAACATCAAAGGTCTATGATGCCAGTTCCCAGCTGTAGCCAATTCCTAGGGACCAAGGGAGTTTACCCAAAGACCTATCAATATACATGTATATTGATAGGTCTTTGTAAGCCTGTTTCTCCCTTGCAAAATGTGTCAATGAATACTATTGCAACAGAACAATGCAAGCAAGCACTGTCAATAGCCTATTCATGAGAATCTGATCTAAAAATAGAACAATGATGTTCTCTCAAAGATGCTATTGATTGTTGCTGCTAAGCAGGTGGCTGGAATGGGTCAGTTGGAGAGATTAGAGTGAATTCCTGACAAACCATGCATACATGAAACACAATTCCAGTTATAAACTGTTGTTCCTCCCTTGAGTAATATTCTGCAGAACAAATTTTACTAAATGACATTTTGAGAATATTTAATAAAGGTTATTCAGATAGCAAAAAACATGTTTGTTGTTGTTGATAACCACCAATCATCATAAACATCATTATCACTATCACAATTCTCTTCAGAAAATAAAACAAAAATCAACAAGCTTTTTGTCAATTCAAACCCCGTCCTATGGCAGCTATATTTTCAACAGACCGGAACCATTATCAAACTCGGCCCAAATATCATTAGAAACAATGTTCTGACCGAGTTTCATGAATGTTGCACTTAAAATGTGACTTCTAGAGTGTTCATTCAACTGGAACCATTTTCGAACTCTTCCAAGATATTATTGGGACACATGTTCTGACCAAGTTTCATGAAGATTGGACTAAAAATGTGACTTCTAGAGTGTTAACAAGGTTTTACTATAGCCATATTAGGAAAACTGCCACGCCCCCTGGCAGCCATGTTTTTCAACCAACCGGAACCATTTTCGAACTCGTTCAAGATATCATTATAAAAAATGTTCTGACTAAGTTTCATGAAGATTGGACAATAAATGTGACTTCTAGAGTGTTAACAAGGTTTTACTATAGCCATATAAGGAAAACTGCCCCGCCCCCTGGCGGCCATGTTTTTCATCCAACCGGAACCATTTTTGAACTTGTCCAAGATTTTATTGGGACACATGTTCCCACCAAGTTTCATGAAGATTGGACTAAAAATGTGACTTCTAGAGTGTTAACAAGGTTTTACTATAGCCATATAAGGAAAACTGCCACGCCACCTGGTAGCCATGTTTTTTAACCAACCGGAACCATTTTCGAACTCGTCCAAGATATTATTGAGACACATGTTCTGACCAAGTCCCATGAAGATTGGACAATAAATGTGACCTCTAGAGTGTTAACAAGGTAAATGTTGACGCCGCACGACGCATGACGGACGACGGACAAAAGGCGATCACAATAGCTCACCATGAGCACGTTGTGCTTAGGTGAGCTAAAAAGGCATTTGCTATTTTTGATCACATACATATAACTTTTGATCGTTCATAAACAAAGACCACAATCAACGCCGTATATCTTTTTTAAAGATATTTCTTGTTTAGTAGTAGGGCAATTAAACAGCATGAAGTTAAGCGAACTACGTTTTGTACATTGCAGGCTACAAAGCACTTAGAAAAGAAAAACTCAAAGTTTTGCAGGAATCCATGTATTTACTCTTTAACACCATCTGATTCTGGGGAAACAAGAGTAGGGAATTTATGATTGCCTGAAAAATGCTAATAGTCTTTTTTAGTAGTAGGGTAATTTAACCAGATTAGCAATATGAAGATCTACTTGGACCTCAACATTTAATAGTCAGAGACTTGAGGAATTTTATAAATTTGACTGTGGGCCCTGCTTAACATTTCTATCTGAGCTGTCCTCTGGGAAAATGGGGCTTAATGCATATGCGNCGCCGCACGACGCACGACGGACAACGGACAAAAGGCGATCACAATAGCTCACCATGAGCACGTTGTGCTCAGGTGAGCTAAAAAGAGCAAAGGAGATATTGAGCGGACACAACAGTCAAGACTAAACTTTTACCTTTAATTATGACCTTTACCTTGAGCTGCATGACTGACTGATGCCTTCTGAACAGTCTTCATGCCATTAACATTTGATATAAATTATCATGAAAATCCTTCAAAGGGAGACCTATAGTGGACACGAAAATGGAGGCTCTAACCTTTTGAATTAAAGTACGACCTTTACCTTTGAGCTAGAAGAACAGACTCATGCCGTTTGTGCATTGTCTCTTTGCCGTAATAATGAAGCAAGTTTCATAAAAATCCATCCGAGGTTATTAGAGATATGGAGCGGACACGGTTGGGGTTAACCCCAGTTTCACATCACAACAAAAGACCACATCAATATAGAATATCTTTCAATAAAATATAAATGGCTGCCATCTTGAAGCTATTATTCAAAATATGTCCCAAATATACAAGTCTAGAAAGTTAAAATAATACAGTAGTATGATGGGCCACAATCTGGGTCCTCTGCGCTTTAAAGGACCAGATAGAAAAATATGAATAAAAATAAAATATTTAGTCAACCAGTCACAGGCTAACAGAAGGTGTGGTTACACAACCCATAGTGCACCGTTGACAATTGAAATCTTAAAAGCTTTAACACCACTGAACAAACATAATCTTAAAATAGTAACTGCAATATTTTAGACTACATATTATAATGTTTTATGGCTTCAACATGCTAATGTACCAGAGATTTTAATTAATAAGGAACCACATCAATTAAGCAACTGTATTCAGATGTCAGTAAATGTTCCCAACTTTGAAATCTAGAATAACTGACACTAGTATATTTGTTTGGTAATTATTCTCTCCATACAACAAAGTTGTAAGGCACGGTACCGGGTATTTTGGTTTCAGGAGGGCCGTCCATGTCAGCTTTCTAATTCAGGGCATATCAAGTAATCTATTAAAGGTATCAACTCCAATCTTAGTAATTAAGTTGATAGAACTCATTTGCTGGAAAGTGCAATGCGCAAGAGATAATTCTTGCTTTAATATTTATGCCCCCCTTCGAAGAAGAGGGGGTATATTGCTTTGCACATGTCGGTCTGTCGGTGTGTCGGTCCGTCCACCAGATGGTTTCCGGATGATAACTCAAGAACGCTTAGGCCTAGGATCATGAAACTTCATAGGTACATTGATCATGACTGGCAGATGACCACTATTGATTTTGAGGTCAAGGTCACAGGTCAAGGTCACAGTGACTGGAAATAGGAAAATGGTTTCCGGATGATAACTCAAGAACGCTTATGCCTGGGATCATGAAACTTCACAGGGACATTGGTCATGACTGGCAGATGACCCCTATTGATTTTCAGGTCACTAGGTCAAAGGTCAAGGTCACAGTTACCTGAAGCAGTAAATTGGTTCACTGGAAATAGGAAAATGGTTTCCGGATAACGCAAGAACGCTTACGCCTGGGATCATGAAACTTCATAGGGACATTGGTCATGACTCGCAGATGACCCCTATTGATTTTGAGGTTACTAGGTCAAAGGTCACAGGTCAAGGTCACAGTGACAGGAAATAGGAAAATGGTTTCCGGATGATAACTCAAGAACGCTTATGCCTGGGATCACGAAACTTCATAGGGACGTTGGTCATAACCAGCAGATGACCCCTATTGATTTTCAGGTAACTAGGTCAAAGGTCAAGGTCACAGTGACCTGAAGCAGTAAAATGGTTGACTTGAAATAGGAAAATGGTTTCCGGATGATAACTCAAGAACACGTGCGCCTGGGATCATGAAACTTCATAGGGACATTGGTCATGACCGGCAGATGACCCCTATCGATTTTCAGGTCACTAGGTCAAAGGTCAAGGTCACAGTGACCTGAAGCAGTAAAATGTTTTCCGGATGATAACTCAAGAACGCTTAGGCCTTGGATCACGAAACTTCATAGGGACATTGGTCATGACCAGCAGGTGACCCCTATTGATTTATAGGTCACTAGGTCAAAGGTCAAGGTAACAGTGACCTGAAGCAGTAAAATGGTTTCGGGATGATAACTCAAGAACGCTTAGGCCTGGGATCACGAAACTTCATAGGGACATTGGTCATGACCGGCAGGTGACCCCTATTGATTTATAGGTCACTAGGTAAAAGGTCAAGGTCACAGTGACCTAAAGCAGTAAAATGGTTTCCGGATGATTACTCAAGAACGCTTAGGCCAGGGATCACGAAACTTCATAGGGACATTGGTCATCACCAGCAGATGACCCCTATTGATTATCAGGTCACTAGGTCAAAGGTCAAGGTCACGGTGACTCGACACCGTAAAATGGTTTCCGGACACCACCACCACCACCGCCCTCGCCGCCGCCACCCCCACACCGCCACCACCGCCGCCGCCACCACCGCCGCTGCCGCCATCCACCACCACCACCACCACCACCGAGAGATATAACGTATTCACACAATGGCTGCCACTAAAACTGACAGCCCATATGGGGGGCATGCATGTTTTACAAACAGCCCTTGTTTAAGAGTTATTGCCATTTCTTCATTTAAATTTTGTCCAGTGCATAAATTGAAATTTAAAGAGGTATCAACTTCAAACTTCATTTGTAAAGAGCCATAATTCTTCCTTTTATAAAAGTTTTGTTCCATTTGTTTGTATAATTAAATGTTGGTTGGAGCATATCTTGAAAACTATTCAAGGTACCAACATGAAAGAGGTAGATAGATCTGATTGAGGGGAAGTGCAGTGCACAATAACTCCTGCTTGAATAATTTAATTTAATCCTGTTGTGAATTTTGAAGCATAAATTTAGTCCAGGAAATATTGAGATCATACCATGAGGTATTAAGATAAAACTTTATAAGTAGCAAGCTTGCATTGTTTGTAAACAAGTTCTTTAAACCGAACTGCACATGCCCGCTGACAAAGTTGCATGCGGGGTATTTGAAGGCTGACAAAGCAGCATGCGGGGTATTTGAAGGCTGACAAAGCAGCATGCAGGGGTATTTGAAGGCTAACAAAGCAGCATGCCGGGTATTTGAAGGCTGACAAAGCAGCATGCGGGGTATTTGAAGGCTGACAAAGCAGCATGCGGGGTATTTGAAGGCTGACAAAGCAACATGCCGGGGTATTTGAAGCACCACAGTGACTGTTCTAGTTTTCACGATGCTCTATACATGGGGAAGAAATCAAAGTTGACAGTTTAGAAAGTTTCTATAAATCTGAAAGAAGAATACGAGTATAGTTATGGATTTATTTTTACACTCTTATTATATAAAAAAAATCATACCAGGAAATAATTGGCAAGCTATACTTTGACATAAGTGCTCTTATGATTAGTTTTCCATTAAACAACTGTTAATTTTATCAGGCTATAAATTATTATTGAACAAGAGCATGCATATTTATCTACATCAGCTGTGAAATGAATGCTAAATCAACAGTTAAAACATAATATACTTCAACACATATCAATTTAAAACAAGCTATTGCCAAGCAATGATGTCCCCTACCGGCTCCACCATCGTCAGATTTTTTATTTTTTTAGTATTTGTGGCCAGAGCAACCAGAATTCTTGATGTAGGAATAAAATGAAATGATGTGCATAATCTCCATATTGGCATCTGTCCATGTTTCAAGTTTCATGAAAAAATATGAAGAACTTAAAAAGTTATTGCAGGATCCAGAAAAGTGTGACAGACTGACAGACGGACGGAGCGCAAACCATAAGTCCCCTCTGGTGAAACCGGTAGGGGACAATAACTATATAAACTTAATATCAACAAGATGCTACTTTCAATAAATGCTGAGGCCCCCCTTGGAAGCCTGCGTGGTATTGATTTATTGGCAAATGTGCAAAAATCTTATTCCAAAAGTCAATCTAATGGTCAAAATGAGGTAAGGGTAATATGTGTGAGATGAAAGTGTTCACAGACAACATCCATGCAAGTATCAATGCTTTGTAGGAGGCATTACTAATGTTATACAAAACGTGTCATTTTGGGTTAACCATGTAGGTACGGACGAACAAATTTACCAATGGACGGAAAAACTGGTACAGATGCAACGAAAATAGCTGCTATTTTTTATCATCTAAATGCAGGTCTGGATTTAAACTGCTTCTGTCCTGTGGTGCTACTGGTAGTTTGGGCAAGGTCATCTTTGGAATGTGACCTTGACCTTTTGTCACCACTAAGTGCAGACTGGTTTTCATACTGCAAATAAGAACTTTCAGCAGCAGAACTAAAACTATTGTCTGAAGATCCCAGTCTAGACTGGCTACCAGATCTTTGCAGTTGTAATGTTCGATTTGGAACAAATGTGTTTGGCACATAACCCAACTTCTTTTTGGATTTAGTTTTTTTCAAAGCACTATTAGACATGCTCAATGAGTCTTCAATTTTGGGCAGTTTTTCTGACAGCTGATGTTTCATCTGCAGCTCATATGTTGTGTTTCTGTGATATGCCAAAAGCTCTGCATCAGATAAGCGGGTAGATATGTTATCATCATTCACATCTAGGTCCTGCATGTCTTTTTCTAATAAATAGTCTTCAGTTCCATTAACCCAATCTTTCCTATGTAATGATTTCACAAAACTGGGTTCCTTAACATCTGTTGTATCAACCATTGGATCTTCAACAATATTGACCCACTCTTTCTTATGCATTTGCTTCTCTTTATTTTTCACTTTACCACTTTTACCCAGAGGTTTATTATTTGCTACAGAAGTACACAAGTCTTCTTTCAGACTAGTGTCAGAAACTTCTGAACCCTGCAATGTATCACCCAGAATTACATCACCCCCTGGCATGACACCATATGCTACCTCCTCCTTGTCATCATGATTTGATGACATCATCAAAAGTTGCTGCTGTCTGGTTTCCTGCTCTTCCAGTATCTGCTGAAGCTGGGAATCAAGCCGGTCCTGTTCCTCCCTGAGCTGTTCCACATGGCTGGCCTCAGCGTCACGCTTTAGTTGCTCGTCTCTCACGACTTTTTCCAGCACTTTGAAGAACTCCTCACCATACTGGGACAGGACTGCCGCTCCTGAAATCATGTCATTACATAATTTGGCCAAGGTATAAATTCAAAGCAATATAAGTGTTTTTGGCTTGCCAGTAGGCAAGTATTAACTTGATACTTGCTTTTACATGTGAGCCTCGCTCTGTGAAAAAGGAGTTTAATGCATGTGAGTAAAGTGTCTTCCCAGATTAGCCTATGCAGTCTGCACAGGCTAATCAGGGACAGCACTTTCTGCTTTTAATGTATTTAACGTTTAAGGGAAGACTCTTCTTGAAGAAAATCCAGTTTAGACGGAAAGTGTTGTCCCTGATTAGCCTGTGCGGACTGCACTGGCTAATCTGGGACAACACTTTATGAACATGCATTGAACCCCCTTTTCTCAGAGCTCTTCTCATGTATAATGAAGTTTGAGACTATGTTTATTGAAGTAACACTGTAGCTTTGCATTGCTACCTGCATTAAGTCATTAGTTTGTAGAGCAAACTTGTTTCTAGGTTTTGTGCAAATTACTTCCACATTTCTAAGACCAATAAATTACAGCTTAATTTATGTCATCACCATTAAGTGAAGATGTTCAATTCCCTTATGCATCACAAATATCTAATTTATCATTAGTTTTAATTACAAAATTAAATTTGTCATATGAGAGTTGTACTGGGAAAACTGGGCCTTATACATGTGCTTAAAGTGTCATCCAAGATAAGCCTATACAGTCTGCACAGGCTAATCAGGGACAACATTTTCGGCATAAAGTGGATTTTTGTCTAAAAGAGACTTCCTATAAACAAAAAAATCCATAAAAGCGGAAAATGTCGTCCCTGATTAGCCTGTATGAGTGGTAACATATTTTTTCTTTTACAAAACAGTGACCTTAACCTTTATCTGACTAGCACAAAATATATCCAAAGCTAGTTCTCCATGCAACTTAACTATATTCAAAGTTTCATAAAGATTGGTCAATGCAAACAAAAGTCAATGACTGGAAATCACATGCTTGCCATTTTTCATTTTAAGAAACAGTGGCCTTGGCTGGACTGACCCCAAAGTTTCTGTGCAATACTTCTATCAAACAGTGGCCTTGGCTGGACTGACCTCAAAGTTTCTGTGCAATACTTCTATCAGTGGCCTTGTCTGGACTGACCCCAAAGTTTCTGTGCAATACTTATATCATAACTGAAGTTGTTGAGCAGAAAGCGTTTTTTTCTATTTTTAGTTAAGTGACCTTGACCTTGATACGACTGACCCCAAATAAAATCCCAATCTAGGATCCATGCTAGTTTTTATATCCAACATTTCATCAAGTTTGATAAATGCAAACTAAAGTTAATGACCGGAAACAACATATTTAATGCCAATAAAAGTTCTGTCTGCCTGACATACCTGTCTATTGAAACGACCATTGGTTCATAAAATAGGTCATTGTCATTTTTACCGACAGATAATTTTTTTATTTTTTTTTAAATCTAGTTCATAAGTCTACTGTTGCAAGCAAATCTCAACAACCGGAGTATAATGCTGATTACAACAAACAGATGAGTAGAACAGCTCAGACTGATCAAGACAACCATTGTGTCGCGTTCTGAGAAAACTGGGCATAATGCATGTGCGTAAAGTGTCGTCCCAGATTAGCTTGTGCGGACTGCACAGGATAATCCGGAACGACACTTTCCGCCTCAACTGGATCATTTAAACGAAAAATTCCATAAAAGCGAGAATTGTCATACCTGATTAGCCTGTGCGTACTGCACAGGCTAATCTCGGATGACAATTTACGCACAAGCATTATGCCCACTTTTCTCAGAACCCGACTCAATTATACATTTTATAGTACTTTCTTACCTTCTGATTCCGGCTCTTTGACTGTCAGAGTTTCCACAATATCACTAAACTGAAAACATCATTATATGAATTAGCTATAATATCAACATAGGTAAAGTCAATACCGCACATAACAGATTACACATGTATTGAAAACCACAAATTTGTATGCAGTTCCGATGAAATATACCAAGAAAGCATTCATCTAAATGTATCTATGAGTGACAGTATATCATCATACACATGTGATCTGTTAGTATACCATTTCACATTCCAAACATTTAACAAACAGTCAAGAAACTTGATACTCCGTGAATGTAGAACCTGTAATTATTGTTGGACTACAAATCAATTATTGCAAGACAACTGCTTTCAAAAATATGGGCTAGTTAGTATATGAATGTATGTCTTAAATTTTCATTGTAATAATATTATAACAGTGTGTGTCGTTTTGATTGTTTTGAATAGAGATAAACATAAATCGATATATATAAATAAATATATTTATGACATAAATATAAGCTTGTAATTTCTGTAGCAACAATGTTATAACACAGATAATCATTGCAAATACCACAATCCTACACATAAAGAATACTTGCTCAGTGTTTTATATAGATATATTAATTTAGCAAGGCTATAACAACTGAACCAACAGCATGGGCGAGAGTTTTTGCGCTAAGCAAATACTACATTTATCTATACTCTACATTTAACTGGTATTCCATTTAGCCCATATTTTTAAATTTTTATGTCAATGATTGGATTTAGCCGATTCAACATAACTGCAAATAAAACTACAAAAAAAAAATCAAAACGATGCCATGAAATAAACATTTAATTAACAAGGTGGAAATACAGATTCGTTAACATCATGGGGGTGTTATTTTATAAAAATAAATGCAGACATGATCATGATGATCATTATCATCATCATTATGATGATAATAATAATAATGATGTGATACAATAGTAAGTTTTCTTTTGTGAAGTGCCAAGGTGGTGGTCACAACTATTGGTGACTGGATGTCATACCTGTGTCACACTGTCCTTGAATGTCATACCTGTGTAACTCTGTCCTTGAATGTCATACCTGTGTTACCCTGTCCTTGAATGTCAAACCTGTGTTACCCTGTCCTTGAATGTCATACCTGAGCTACCCTGTCCCTGAATGTCATACCTGTGTTAGCCTATCCTTGAATGTCATACCTGTGTTAGCCTTGAATGTCATACCTGTGTTACCCTGTCCTTGAATGCCATACCTGTGTTAGCCTGTCCTTGAATGTCATACCTGTGTTACCCTGTCCTTAAATGTCATACCTGTGTTACCCTGTCCTTACATGTCATACCTGTGTTAGCCTGTCCTTGAATGTCATACCTGTGTTAGCCTGTCCTTGAATGTCATACCTGTGTTACCCTGTCCTTGAATGTCATACCTGTGTTACCCTGTCCTTGAATGTCCTCATGAAAACCTTGAGGGCCTCCTCTGTAGCAGACTGACTCAGGTCTACATAGGCCTCTAGAACCTCTGAAACATAACACTGTCAAATCGGGCATCCACGTCACATGATTTGATGTAATGCATATGAGCCGTGTTGTGTGAAAATGGGTCTTATGCAAAATTCGGCCAGCTTAGCTCCACACCAGCCCAACCATTTGCGCAGTCTGGTCAGGAGCTTCTCTGTCCCCTGATGACACCACGAAACCTTGCGTAAAAGCGGATAGGGTAGCTCCTGACCAGACTGCGCCAATGCACAGGCTTGTCTGGCGCTACGTTGGCTGCATAAGGCATAAGGTGCATTTTCCGATTATACGGCTCATATCAAGAAAAAGTAATCTTAAGGTCATACAAAATTCATGATAATAATTCAAATTGCAATTTTTTTGTTCAATTTTCAAGAGATTGTCCTAACAATTAATTTTGGAAAAATGTTATTTCATTAATTATAAGTGTATTTAAATGTAAAAAATAATACCAGTATTTTAAAGCACACAAATCAATGAATTGTATTCAAAGCATATTACAAGAATTCTTTTTATTAAGGGCAAACACAGGCTAATCTGAAGAGATAAGTTCTCCACAAACCTTTCAGTGGTTTCACTATCACTTCACTGGTCATGGTTTCAAAGCCTCCATACGCCTCCCTGAAATGGGAAGCAAACAATTATCAGACAGAAATCTGTGTTCCACTGATATACATCAGACCACTGGCAACTTGTCAACCAAGGATTGAGTTAACCAATTATCAGTTTCGCCAAATCAGGCAAAATGGGTCCTTTTGGCCAGCGTAGCTCCAGACCAACCTGCCCATTTGTACAGTCTGGTCAGAAGCTACCCTATCCGGTATAAAGTCATTCAAGTGTTTGTGGTCTCATATGCCGCCAGGGTAGCACCTGAACAGACTGCACTGATGCATTATCAAATCTGTTTAATGTAAATTCTTTAACAAAGGTCTGATATAAATGAGAAGTCGAATCCCAGTGGCAAAAAAAACTCTATTAATTTCATCATAAAAATAGTATAATGTGACTGTACAAAATGTATGGCCATTGATAAATTCCCAACAAGAGAGTTTTAAGCATTTCAAGTTAAGTGAGTCTTCTGTTGCCTACCTTATAGCCTGGAACAGTGACTCAGCATATTTCAGCTGCAGGTTATATATGGTTTTGTGGTATTTCACTTCCTCTCGTAAACTATCAGACTTTAATAAAGAAAAAAAATTCGTTTCACTTTGTACAACATTTTAATAGTGCAACTATTGTTTAATACTGTACAGAATAAAAAAATGAAATACACAGAAGAATCTACATATACAACTATTTTTCTTGTACATAATTTTTAATTAAAGAACGAGTTGTGAAAGATATGACACATAATTCAGGAAATGAGAATAAATAGGTTGAAATCAGGGGTAATTTTTTGTTTAAAGTCCTATGGTCAGCCCATTGCATTGATATTTTTTCTGAATTGTTTATCCTAACCTCAGACTTCCATTTAGTTCATTTGGTACTTTTATTATGAAAGTCCATCGTAAATCCAAATTATTTTTATCAGAAAAATAATGCATTTTCAAACAATAGTTTACTTGATAATTTATATGAACTACAAAGTTTCTTTACAGTAAACATCCTTGTTGAAAGATAATAACTGAATTAGATTGCAAAATGTATTTAGGAAAAGTAATATTTGAAGGGCAAATAAGTCAGAATGTGAAAATGCTAACTGATTGGTTTGTTAAATTATTTATGGATGAAATATTGCATGCAACAAATACTTTATTAACCCTTTGCATGCTGGGAAATTTGTCGTCTGCTAAAATGCTGTCTGCTAAATTTCTAAAATTAGCATTTTCTTCGATTTTTTTTTAAAGAATACTATCAGAATAGCAAACAGTTTGGATCCTGATGAGACGCCACGTTCTGTGGCGTCTCATCTGGATCCAAACTGTTTGCAAAGGCCTTCAAAATCCGGTTCCAGCGCTCAAAGGGTTAATATACAAAACAAGCCATGTAGTTTATAATTGTATGTACCTCATTCGTTAGCATGTGCACTTTGTAGTTGTAAGCCTTGACCAAGGCCTGTATGACCTTGAGAGTATCTTGTGACCTTGACCTTGCTGGAATGCACTGAATGACCCTATCAGCTGTGACTTCCTTTATGGCATTCTTCTTCAAGGGTGGCTAGAATAGTGAAATATTTAGCCTCAAAAATAAGCATACAATATTTAATGCACTTACTTAAAACTGATGTTTTTTCTTGATTTAGATTTGCCATGGTGCACAAGAAATAATTTAATTTTTATACCAATAGTTGGGTAATTACATTATATTGATGGCTGTATATTGCATACTTCAAACAATTGAAGACTTGTTAACATTTCAAGCTGAAAATCATATAAATAAAGGAAATACTTCTTCCATTAATTTCCATTTGGTATAAAAACTTCTGTTGAGAGTATGTTGATTAATGTGATAAAAGCAGTACTGCTGGAAAATTCATTCCACATGTAAGCTGAAAGAAATGCTTACATGTACATATTAAATAACTTGCATTTTCAGGGAATTCAATTTAGTAATTGATATCTTCTAGTAAAAATTAAATAATTGCTGATAATAATAATNATATATATATATATATATATTGCAATTATTAGTCACTGTGCAAATGAGTTGCGCACAGTGATTGTAAGTTATTGATAAAATGTTATTTTCACTTCACTTAGTATTACTTGCTGAACACACATACCCATGGTGCACTGGGAAACAACAATGAGAGTTCAAGTAAATCTGAGCTGCAGTCCTTCAATCTGGCACAGGAGGTCAATATCTGTGTCATGAGCCTCTCTCTGGCAACTTTGGTCACATGACAGGAAGTCCATAAATATGCTGACTCATTCGTAGTGTCGGCCTCCATGGTGGAATGCAGATTAATGAGATCCCGGTACAATGTGCTAAGTTTTGTCTCCAACTTTGACTTTGAAATAAAATGAAAAAGAACAGTCATATCATAAGGCCACAACAAAAACTCAATTTGTTGTGGCCTAAGTAAGTAAACATGTATCATTTTGCAGACTAGTATTAGAACTATATTCAAGCCAAGCGACACAGATCGAATAAGTTCTAAATTATATTATACAAAATGCGGAATTGACAGCTTTACTTTAACTAGGTTCCTTAGGGACATTTCTATGATTCATGCTTTTATATTGACAGATACGCCAGATCTGTAATCCCTCTATATTGGGGCCTCGGACCTTTTGCCTTATAATTTTTGTTTGTTACGCCAAAACTGACATTTTTCATTCCCCTTGAATAAAAATATTTCCCCAAACGCCAAAAAAATAATGCCTTTTTTCTCAAAACTAAGTTAACAAATGAGCAAAGGGCACCATCCAAAAGAAAAAAAAAATGTACACATGAACAAATTTCTCAAAAATTTCATATCGTATTCATCAATAAAGGCAAAGAGTAACCATTACATACGACATGTTTGATGTTGAGATGTTCTAGTGTCCCCATGGCAACATCCAACATGGTGACCTCCCCTTGTTTCTCCATCTGCAAGAACTCACTGAAGTGCTTCAAGGGCTGGATGAGTTGCTGAGAGGTCGTGTTCTGAAATTACCAACGAGTGATGGATAGGAGACTCGATCTGGGAAAACAGGGGTTAATGCGTGTAAATAAAGTGTCTTCCCAGATTAACCTGTGCAGTCCACACAGTCTAATAAGGGACCACACTTTCCCCCTAAACCGAAGATTTAAGGAACTTTCCTGTCAAATTGTTGAACAAGTGATGTGTTTGTCAAACACTATGCCCCCTTTTGAGCGATTTTGATCCATATATTTGACCTTTGACCTTGAAGGATGACCTTGACCTTTCACCACTTAAAATGTGCAGCTCCATGAGATACACATGCATGCCAAATATCAAGTTGCTATCTTAAATATTGCAAAAGTTATGACCAAGGTTATAGTTTCGGGACAGACAGACAGACACACACATACAATGACAGAAAGGCCAAAAACAATATATCCACTCTTCTTCGAAGAATGGGGCATAAAAATGAAGTTAAATTTTCCATACAGTCATAAATAAACACTGACCAGTGAGTCTGTTTTTTAACAACATGAGCTGTCAGAAGACAGCGCGCTCGACTATTCAAGAGCTTGACAGTATAAAGTAAGCCATCATGGGGAAATTGTTCATATTCAATCAGGTCAAGGTAATATAGTCATATTCTAACTGAAAGAGGACCATAATTGAAACATATTGATCGCTAATGTTTTTAAGAAGTGGTGCATTATAGACGAGTTCAGGTATATTTTCCACAATCTATTGAACATATGTAAAGACATAAAACAAACTAATAAGATTATATTTCAAGTTTGATAGCAATAGCTTGGGTGGGATGGTTGGACGGTCTCAAAATTTATTAATTTGACCTTGAGATTCAAGGTCAAAGATCAAGGTCAAATTCAACTTGCCACGTACAGTACCCTCATGATAGTAAGAAAGTATTTGAAGTTTGAAAGCAATAGCCTTGATACTTTAGAAGTAACGTGAATGTAAACACAAAATTAAACAAAATATTCAAAGTTACTAAGTGGAAAAAGGGCCATAATTCTTACAAAATGCTTGTTACAGTTGTCTGCTCTTGTTTATAGATTGGGGTCATGTTGGTAAAGAAGTATGCAAAATATGAAAGCAATATGTCAAGGGACAAAGAAAATATTTGAGGTGGTANATACCTGCAGGTGTTTGCGATCCACTGCAAGTTACAACATACCTGCAGGTGTTTGCGATCCACTGCAAGTTACAACATACCTGCAGGTGTTTGCGATCCACTGCAAGTTACAACATACCTGCAGGTGTTTGCGATCCACTGCAAGTTACAACATACCTGCAGGTGTTTGCGATCCACTGCAAGTTACAACATACCTGCAGGTGTTTGCGATCCACTGCAAGTTACAACATACCTGCAGGTGTTTGCGATCCACTGCAAGTTACAACATACCTGCAGGTGTTTGCGATCCACTGCAAGTTACAACATACCTGCAGGTGTTTGCGATCCACTGCAAGTTACAACATACCTGCAGGTGTTTGCGATCCACTGCAAGTTACAACATACCTGCAGGTGTTTGCGATCCACTGCAAGTTACAACATACCTGCAGGTGTTTGCGATCCACTGCAAGTTACAACATACCTGCAGGTGTTTGCGATCCACTGCAAGTTACAACATACCTGCAGGTGTTTGCGATCCACTGCAAGTTACAACATACCTGCAGGTGTTTGCGATCCACTGCAAGTTACAACATACCTGCAGGTGTTTGCGATCCACTGCAAGTTACAACATACCTGCAGGTGTTTGCGATCCACTGCAAGTTACAACATACCTGCAGGTGTTTGCGATCCACTGCAAGTTACAACATACCTGCAGGTGTTTGCGATCCACTGCAAGTTACAACATACCTGCAGGTGTTTGCGATCCACTGCAAGTTACAACATACCTGCAGGTGTTTGCGATCCACTGCAAGTTACAACATACCTGCAGGTGTTTGCGATCCACTGCAAGTTACAACATACCTGCAGGTGTTTGCGATCCACTGCAAGTTACAACATACCTGCAGGTGTTTGCGATCCACTGCAAGTTACAACATACCTGCAGGTGTTTGCGATCCACTGCAAGTTACAACATACCTGCAGGTGTTTGCGATCCACTGCAAGTTACAACATACCTGCAGGTGTTTGCGATCCACTGCAAGTTACAACATACCTGCAGGTGTTTGCGATCCACTGCAAGTTACAACATACCTGCAGGTGTTTGCGATCCACTGCAAGTTACAACATACCTGCAGGTGTTTGCGATCCACTGCAAGTTACAACATACCTGCAGGTGTTTGCGATCCACTGCAAGTTACAACATACCTGCAGGTGTTTGCGATCCACTGCAAGTTACAACATACCTGCAGGTGTTTGCGATCCACTGCAAGTTACAACATACCTGCAGGTGTTTGCGATCCACTGCAAGTTACAACATACCTGCAGGTGTTTGCGATCCACTGCAAGTTACAACATACCTGCAGGTGTTTGCGATCCACTGCAAGTTACAACATACCTGCAGGTGTTTGCGATCCACTGCAAGTTACAACATACCTGCAGGTGTTTGCGATCCACTGCAAGTTACAACATACCTGCAGGTGTTTGCGATCCACTGCAAGTTACAACATACCTGCAGGTGTTTGCGATCCACTGCAAGTTACAACATACCTGCAGGTGTTTGCGATCCACTGCAAGTTACAACATACCTGCAGGTGTTTGCGATCCACTGCAAGTTACAACATACCTGCAGGTGTTTGCGATCCACTGCAAGTTACAACATACCTGCAGGTGTTTGCGATCCACTGCAAGTTACAACATACCTGCAGGTGTTTGCGATCCACTGCAAGTTACAACATACCTGCAGGTGTTTGCGATCCACTGCAAGTTACAACATACCTGCAGGTGTTTGCGATCCACTGCAAGTTACAACATACCTGCAGGTGTTTGCGATCCACTGCAAGTTACAACATACCTGCAGGTGTTTGCGATCCACTGCAAGTTACAACATACCTGCAGGTGTTTGCGATCCACTGCAAGTTACAACATACCTGCAGGTGTTTGCGATCCACTGCAAGTTACAACATACCTGCAGGTGTTTGCGATCCACTGCAAGTTACAACATACCTGCAGGTGTTTGCGATCCACTGCAAGTTACAACATACCTGCAGGTGTTTGCGATCCACTGCAAGTTACAACATACCTGCAGGTGTTTGCGATCCACTGCAAGTTACAACATACCTGCAGGTGTTTGCGATCCACTGCAAGTTACAACATACCTGCAGGTGTTTGCGATCCACTGCAAGTTACAACATACCTGCAGGTGTTTGCGATCCACTGCAAGTTACAACATACCTGCAGGTGTTTGCGATCCACTGCAAGTTACAACATACCTGCAGGTGTTTGCGATCCACTGCAAGTTACAACATACCTGCAGGTGTTTGCGATCCACTGCAAGTTACAACATACCTGCAGGTGTTTGCGATCCACTGCAAGTTACAACATACCTGCAGGTGTTTGCGATCCACTGCAAGTTACAACATACCTGCAGGTGTTTGCGATCCACTGCAAGTTACAACATACCTGCAGGTGTTTGCGATCCACTGCAAGTTACAACATACCTGCAGGTGTTTGCGATCCACTGCAAGTTACAACATACCTGCAGGTGTTTGCGATCCACTGCAAGTTACAACATACCTGCAGGTGTTTGCGATCCACTGCAAGTTACAACATACCTGCAGGTGTTTGCGATCCACTGCAAGTTACAACATACCTGCAGGTGTTTGCGATCCACTGCAAGTTACAACATACCTGCAGGTGTTTGCGATCCACTGCAAGTTACAACATACCTGCAGGTGTTTGCGATCCACTGCAAGTTACAACATACCTGCAGGTGTTTGCGATCCACTGCAAGTTACAACATACCTGCAGGTGTTTGCGATCCACTGCAAGTTACAACATACCTGCAGGTGTTTGCGATCCACTGCAAGTTACAACATACCTGCAGGTGTTTGCGATCCACTGCAAGTTACAACATACCTGCAGGTGTTTGCGATCCACTGCAAGTTACAACATACCTGCAGGTGTTTGCGATCCACTGCAAGTTACAACATACCTGCAGGTGTTTGCGATCCACTGCAAGTTACAACATACCTGCAGGTGTTTGCGATCCACTGCAAGTTACAACATACCTGCAGGTGTTTGCGATCCACTGCAAGTTACAACATACCTGCAGGTGTTTGCGATCCACTGCAAGTTACAACATACCTGCAGGTGTTTGCGATCCACTGCAAGTTACAACATACCTGCAGGTGTTTGCGATCCACTGCAAGTTACAACATACCTGCAGGTGTTTGCGATCCACTGCAAGTTACAACATACCTGCAGGTGTTTGCGATCCACTGCAAGTTACAACATACCTGCAGGTGTTTGCGATCCACTGCAAGTTACAACATACCTGCAGGTGTTTGCGATCCACTGCAAGTTACAACATACCTGCAGGTGTTTGCGATCCACTGCAAGTTACAACATACCTGCAGGTGTTTGCGATCCACTGCAAGTTACAACATACCTGCAGGTGTTTGCGATCCACTGCAAGTTACAACATACCTGCAGGTGTTTGCGATCCACTGCAAGTTACAACATACCTGCAGGTGTTTGCGATCCACTGCAAGTTACAACATACCTGCAGGTGTTTGCGATCCACTGCAAGTTACAACATACCTGCAGGTGTTTGCGATCCACTGCAAGTTACAACATACCTGCAGGTGTTTGCGATCCACTGCAAGTTACAACATACCTGCAGGTGTTTGCGATCCACTGCAAGTTACAACATACCTGCAGGTGTTTGCGATCCACTGCAAGTTACAACATACCTGCAGGTGTTTGCGATCCACTGCAAGTTACAACATACCTGCAGGTGTTTGCGATCCACTGCAAGTTACAACATACCTGCAGGTGTTTGCGATCCACTGCAAGTTACAACATACCTGCAGGTGTTTGCGATCCACTGCAAGTTACAACATACCTGCAGGTGTTTGCGATCCACTGCAAGTTACAACATACCTGCAGGTGTTTGCGATCCACTGCAAGTTACAACATACCTGCAGGTGTTTGCGATCCACTGCAAGTTACAACATACCTGCAGGTGTTTGCGATCCACTGCAGGTTGTTTTCCACCTCATACAACACTTGCCCTCGACTGCTCAGTGCCTCGTTCAGCAGCAGAATCTGAAATATGTATTGTTACAATAAACCCAAATACCACCATCCAATACACATATGTCATATGCTCTTACACTCTATAGTAAGTTGCCATAAATGTTGAAGATTACTAAACGTAATTAATCAACATTGGATTTTAATGATGCACAACTACAAACTAATTATTTTGATTTTTGTTTCAAAAATCTAATTTTACTTATTATTGCTTTCATTCATTTTTTTTAAGGATTAACCATTGTCAACTACTTTATCTACTGGGTACTCTTGGATAATCGTTGAATTTGAAGTAGAGAAAAATAACATTTAGTTTTTGTGAAACAATTCTAACCGCAATAAAGGAACCAAAGAACTGGAAGATGACAGTTACTATTGTCTTGAAATCAAAATTAAGTTCTCAGTTTGGGCAGATTTAAGAAACGGTCCGTAAGATTGGAAAACAACGTCTACACGTGAACAGTTGCCAAATAATTGAATGCTCTGCCCACTTAAATTTCATACATATAATGCTTATTTTGTTGCTAAGACATTCTTTGTTATTTTGTCAGAAAGTGGCAGCGATAAATGGTATCTGATTTTCTGATCAGTAAGTTTGATTGACAACTGGCCAGTGGTCTATTGACATATTAATGGACTAAACTCAATGAGAAGATAAATGAAACCAATTTACATATTGCTATCTTAATACACATGGGACCCATTTATGCAAAAGGAATACCGTACAGTTTAGGTTTTGCAGACTTGTGCAAATTTCAATCACCTAGTATAACACTGTTATACTAGGTGATTAAAATTTGCACAAGTCCGCAAAACCCTGCACTGATATATACTATTGAAGAAGGTTTACTCAGATTTTCAGTTTCAAATAGCCAAGCATTTAACATCTTCTTCGTCTCAGGTAAGAATATCAGACTTTGGAATTGCTTAGTCAAGCTGCTTATTTTCGTTACTGTATAATAACCCGCATCGTGTGAAAATGGGTCTTACGCCACATGCAACCAACATGCGAACAACTTAACTCCAGACAAGCCTGCAAAATCATGCAGTCTGGTCAGGAGCTACGCTGTCTGCTATATCATTATACAAGGTTTCATGGTCTGATTAGTGGACAGGATAGCTCTTGACAAGACTGAACGGATGCACAGGCCAGTCTGGAGCTACGCTGGCCGCATATGGCATATTTAAGATCCATTGTCGCATGACGCAGCGTGGATAATGACGCGGCTCTTATATACCTGTCTCTCCAACTGTATAATCTGTGACTTGAGCAGGGTCACCCTGCGCTCATCAAACCGTTCATGGCTGTTCTCTTGCACAAGCTGCTTGTATAAGCTCCTGAAAAACACAGATTGAACAATAATGTTCTCAGGGTTTTACATTAATGTTACATTTTTGGGATGCCCAGGACTCATATTGTTAAAATTTAGGGGTCTTGTCAATACACACCAATCATCTTCCAACAAAGTCAGCTTTTGCAAACATATTAACAATAAACAGCCATGACAATTGTAAAACTATTTTCTGCATTAGTTTTGTTTCTGCACAAGGTTTTAATTAAACAAGGGCTGTTTGTAAAACATGCAAGCCCCCTATATGGGCTATAAGTTGTAGTAGCGGCCATTGTGTGCATACATTTTTTGTCACTGTGAACAACGTGGTGGTGGTGGTGATGGTGGTGGTGGTGGTGGTGGTGATGGTGGTGGTGAACCATTTTACTGTGTTGAGTCACCGTGACCTTGACCCTTGACCTAGTGACCTGCAAATCAATAGGGGTTTCCTGTCGGTCATGACCAATGTCCCTATGAAGTTTCGTGATCCCAAGCCTAAGCGTTCTTGAGTTATCATCCGGAAACCATTTTACTGCTTCAGGTCACTGTGACCTTGACCTTTGACCTAGTGACCTGAAAATCAATAGGGGTCATCTGCCGGTCATGACCAATGTCCCTTTGAAGTTTCGTGATCCCAGGCCTAAGCGTTCTTGAGTTATNAAAAAAAAAAAAAAAAAAAAAAAAAAAAAAAAAAAAAAAAAAAAAAAAAAAAAAAAAAAAAAAAAAAAAAAAAAAAAAAAAAAAAAAAAAAAAAAAAAAAAAAAAAAAAAAAAAAAAAAAAAAAAAAAAAAAAAAAAAAAAAAAAAAAAAAAAAAAAAAAAAAAAAAAAAAAAAAAAAAAAAAAAAAAAAAAAAAAAAAAAAAAAAAAAAAAAAAAAAAAAAAAAAAAAAAAAAAAAAAAAAAAAAAAAAAAAAAAAAAAAAAAAAAAAAAAAAAAAAAAAAAAAAAAAAAAAAAAAAAAAAAAAAAAAAAAAAAAAAAAAAAAAAAAAAAAAAAAAAAAAAAAAAAAAAAAAAAAAAAAAAAAAAAAAAAAAAAAAAAAAAAAAAAAAAAAAAAAAAAAAAAAAAAAAAAAAAAAAAAAAAAAAAAAAAAAAAAAAAAAAAAAAAAAAAAAAAAAAAAAAAAAAAAAAAAAAAAAAAAAAAAAAAAAAAAAAAAAAAAAAAAAAAAAAAAAAAAAAAAAAAAAAAAAAAAAAAAAAAAAAAAAAAAAAAAAAAAAAAAAAAAAAAAAAAAAAAAAAAAAAAAAAAAAAAAAAAAAAAAAAAAAAAAAAAAAAAAAAAAAAAAAAAAAAAAAAAAAAAAAAAAAAAAAAAAAAAAAAAAAAAAAAAAAAAAAAAAAAAAAAAAAAAAAAAAAAAAAAAAAAAAAAAAAAAAAAAAAAAAAAAAAAAAAAAAAAAAAAAAAAAAAAAAAAAAAAAAAAAAAAAAAAAAAAAAAAAAAAAAAAAAAAAAAAAAAAAAAAAAAAAAAAAAAAAAAAAAAAAAAAAAAAAAAAAAAAAAAAAAAAAAAAAAAAAAAAAAAAAAAAAAAAAAAAAAAAAAAAAAAAAAAAAAAAAAAAAAAAAAAAAAAAAAAAAAATGAAAATTGGGGAAAAAAAAATCAAATTGGGAATTTTTGTTACAATTTCGGTTTGGAAATGGGTCTGTTAAACAGACCCGTAGATACGCCAGGAAAAGGCCTGATTTTGAATTGAAGAAGGGCATCATTTTTTATTGAAACAATTAACAGCCTTCATAAAAGTAATTGTCACAATTTAATACCATAAACTTCATGTACTGCATCGTCAGTATTATAGCTTATTAATATATCTTTATAAATATATACAAGAGATGTGTTTGTCAGAAACACAATGCCCCCTAATGCTCCGCTTTGATTTTTTATGATTTTTTTTACCTTTGACCTTGAAGGATGACCTTGACCTTTCACCACTCAAAATGTGCAGCTCCATTAGATACACATGCATGCCAAATATCAAGTTGCTATGATCAATATTGCAAAAGTTATGACCAAACTTTAAGATAGGTTAAAGTTTTGGACAGACAGACAGAATGACAGACAGACATACAGACAGACAGGCCAAAAACAATATACATTTTCTAACAGATTCAAACAAAATAATTACCTAATAATAACTAGTCAAATTAACTAGTGTTGACTTTGTTTTCAATTGAGTGTGTTTGTGCCTAACCAAGCGGGAAACTTATGATGTAACAACTGAGATCATCTATCACATCATGCCATTCTCATCTGCATAAAAACACAAAAAAGTGATCTGATAACAAAAATGCCTAAATCTGCACCAGTAATCAGATGTCTCATGGCAGAGTTAAAAAGTGGATTATGTTATGAAAATGCTAGCTGCTCACAGCAGGTGACCGTCAAATACAGGTGTAATAATAACTAATTTTTGTCAGGAGGAATTTACATACACTGCTGATGCCATGTGACCACTTAATCCAGATGACCAATAGGTCAGGTTAGACTGTATTTAATACGCAAATACAAAAAAATAGTACATGTAACATCAAATGCTGTCAAGTACCATGGGATATATGTTTACCTACATTACCTTATTTCATTCAAATCTCCTTTCAGCTTCTTATTTTCAAATTTCAATGCCTGAAAGTAGGAAAACATGAAAATGAACAAATGTGTGAGTATTCATGAATGGTTAACCCTTTGAGCGCTGGAACCGGATTTTGAAGGCCTTTGCAAACAGTTTGGATCCAGATGAGGCGCCACAGAACGTGGCGTCTCATCAGGATCCAAACTGTTTGCTATTCTGATAGTGGTCTTTGAAAAAAAGTGAAGAAAATGATGATCTTAGAAATTCAGCAGACAACATTTTAGCAGACAACAAATTTCCCAGCATGCAAAGGCTTAAAATAAGTAGTAATATCCAATTAGAGGGATGAATAATACAGTATTTATGTGTTTGCAAATAGGCTAGGTTGATGAAATACACTGTTGCATTATTTTGTTCCAGTACAGTGCTCAAACAACAAGAGGGCCTGATTCCCTTGGTACATTGTAGTTCCAATGAGACCAAAAGAATTGAACCTCGGCCAAGTTATCCTTTGTACAAAATTTTCTGTGCAAGTTTCATGATGATTGGGCAAAAAAGGACGATTTAAGATTTTTTCCGTTTCATCTTGAACCTCATCACTGATCAGTCATGTGTCAAGTTTTGAACTCTGCCAAGAGACAAATGTTCTGATCAGGTTTCATGAAGATTGGTAAATATATGTGGCTTCTAGAGCAAGTGTTTACAAGGGAAATGTTGATGACGCATTACAACAGACAAAAAATGATCACAAATGCTCAGCATTAGCATGTTGTGCTCAGTTTAGCTATCAAAAAATAAAACAAATAACAGGAAGACAGTGAGTATCGACCTAATGGCTTTAACTCTTTAGGCATCAAACTTAGTTATGATGAAGCTCAAATCAACACTGTGCACAACACCACCTGTAGTTCTTTCTCCTGTTTAGTGACACTGGCAGGTTTAGTGCTGGTGGCTGGTGCATCTGCTGAAGAGGCCAGTACATCGGAAATGCCTAGTCTCCCAGATTTCCTCATTTTTGATTGGTAATAGGAACTGTATAAAACAAAACATACATCTCCATCAATTTTTGTCTGTTTTTTGTATAGTTTTTTTTCAAAATGAAGCATACATTCTGAAATAGGGCCATCCTTAAAAATTCTTTTGTTTGGCATAACACGACCGACCCACTAAAATCGGCCCGACTGATTTTTTTGTTGTTACTTTCCAAATTTTTTTTTTTTTTTTTTNCCAATTTTTTTTTTTTTTTTTTGCTCGCAAAAAATTCTTTCCGCTTATTTTTTTCCTTTTCACTTTTTATCCTTTCCGGTTATTTGCGTCATTTAATTGAATACTTTTCACTGAGGTAGATAGGACAACACTTAATGCGCCTGTGCAAATCGTATGTCACCATGTAAACATCATGTAACTTGTTGTTATGTTTCAACGTTATTGCAATTTTAATTTAATAAATTGTTATCAAGAGTTGATGAAAATGAAGTGATTTATCGAATTAGTACTTTTGATGGCAACTTTCATTCTGCATTATTGTAAAATTTTACCGTGTTTACGTCGTGTATTGCGCCTGCACCTAGAATCTGTGTTCACACTAATCCGCAGCATCTCCATGGCAATGCCTACCCGAATATGTGACTACGCTATGTGTCAAAGTGGATCAATTAACAGGGGTCCTGTTATCAGTGTAAATCCCATCAGCCAATCAGCGCTAAGGCAGTCGAATACACACCAACCCCATGTGTAGGTCCCAACGACTTAATAGAATTCACACAAATATTTGCCATCTTTGCGAATGAACAGTTTGACGTCATTAGAGGAAGCCGCTTGCTGTCAAAGCAATAAAATTGGCTTCCTTTGTCTAACAATCAACATGCTAAACAAATCGTATAACAGCACGTACATAGCCCCGCCTTTTCACGGAAAACGAAGGTGGAATTAACAGTTAAGTGCACAACTTAATGCGTAACAGTGTACACTCATCACTATACATGTATGCCATGTAAAATCCGTGTTTTAATAAGAGCGCAAAATTGTACTAATGCGGATTATGTTCGGTAGCTGGGGTATTTCGATAGTTTTACTCTGGTAAAAATCGGCACTGAACATCGGTCTGCCGATTGCCGACTTAGCTTTTAATCGAGTTCGACAAGTGTTTTTTTGTAGTTTATGTTGGCAAGTAGCCGTTTGTGGTCATTTTTTGTCACGAGGCAACCTTTCCTAACAAAATGGTACATAGTTTACGAAAATCGACCGCCATTTAGTCAATGAATCGCTTAAAATGTTGATGGAGGTGTTTTTCCTGTGTCAAGAGATACCAACCTTGTATATATATATATTATATCAGTTTTTTTTTTGGATAAAAAATGTTGTTTTATGACATATTGATAGTGTTAAAGTGACATGGCCACGCGCCCAACACCTGTGGATTGGGGTAGTCCAACAATTTATATCATGATGAGATGTTTTAATCCTAACTATGTTGTTCTTTCTCATATCTGAAGATTTTGATAAACAAACATTTATTATTAAAATGAAGACCATAATATTCCATGTCGAGGGTCGAATGACTAAGGGGGCGACTGGACAATAATAAGATCGGTTAAACAAATTAAAATCAGGTTATACTTGCAAATGTGAGAACAATAAAATACAATTACATTTTGCTATTTGTGAATTTTTCTTCAAATCGTTGTAAATCAATCAACAATATCACGTAATAGTTTGCTGTTGATAACCAAGCAAATGTTGATATTTTTTGGTAAGCACAATACATGGTCGTGTTTATTTTACGGAACGGTATGTATCTAAAAATCGGGCTATGCTCCTAAAAGGTCCGGGACACACGGAACTACACAATTCTAAACCCGTTTCGATAATGCACTAGAAAAATAAAACTATTAATATAATGAAAATTTATGCATTTATAAATAAGCAGAGGGGTTGTCAAATAATTGATATAGATATGCCTTAAATAACAACTGTGAGGAAAAGTACTCCGGACACGGCGGATTTATTCAATCACGTATATCAACGGCAAAAGTGATTCTATAAGATTCATAAGTTCGTCTGCTCTTTTAATTTTAAAATAAATTCATGAAATCAGCAAATTATCACGTGCCGAACAAATCAAATTCTCGTTAACTGAATTGCTTCCAGAAACTAATTAGATAAACGTGTTTAATTCGTCACTTCTGTGAATTTAATGAGGAAGTTTAATGATGTGAACACTTTGATCAAGTATTTTCACTCCAATTGTTCCGCCCTGCAATTGCAATAAAGTGGAGATAAATAAAATACGTTAAGTGAAACAACCGTCTACTAATTTAATATGGAATACGAATTCACTAAATCATAAACTTGTATGAAAACCTAGACAATAGTGGTTAATTTCATGCCAATATTAAATACTGTATTTTAATGTTCGTGTGTGTTTTTTTTTAATTCTGTGTATCAAGTTTTCAATTCATGTTATGTACCCGATATTATATTAAAAGTATGTTATAATCAGTGTCAGATACATAACCACAACTTATTTAAGCTTCTTGCATTAAGCATGCATACTTTCACTTTTTGTATTGGTATATATATTTTATAACCATGCTATCTCTATAATACTCTATATAGTTCATCCTTTTCCATATTGTGTATTCATGTTCAGGTTCACGTCCAAAAGTTCAGTTTATTTGTGTCATCTTAAAGTAGGTTTTATTTCATATCATACTATTTGTTTGATTTGCATAATTTAGCGTGTAGTCAGGTTGATTTCCATGTCCTGACGAGATGCTCATATTTGCATTGTGTATATATTTTCATGTTGTGTAGTGAGTTTTATGTTTATATCCTCTAGTCTGGTTCATGTCCAGTTCCCGTCTCAGTTTCATGTTAACCACCAGACAGACAGTTTCGTGCTCGTTTTCCGTTCTGTGTTATATGTTTATAGCCTTCAACCATTCAATGTTGATAATATATGATAACGACTTTCGTTTGTATGTCATATAATCAATTAGAGCAAAAGTTCATTAACATAATATTTTTCAGGGTTATGCGATGGTAACTTCTGTCAATTAAGTATCAAAACTCTTAACCTTTATTCTAGGACTCAGCGGTACTGCGTGAAGGGTCATATTGGATATAAACTTAAATGAGAAAATGGTTAACTAAAATATTGCAAGCATAACCACCACCGTATACATTTGTTGCCACAATCCAGCTTTAGTATTTAAAGCAATAGCGATTAAGTTTATAATAGCAAGACTGCGATGTTTCTCGACTTGAAAACTTGATTAGTGGCGCCGTAGGTACTTAAAGCAATTGTAATTGGTGCGCAAGAGCTATGCCATTACCGATTGTTACATTTCAATTTCAATTGTTCTTTATGATAGTATAAACTTCAAGTTTGTCTATCTTGAAAATGTATGCAATGTATGTCAGGTATAAAATCCTAGACCTGCACGTATAAATAACCGTTGCAAGAGAAGAATGTAAGCCGTCTTTTAATTGAATGGTGAACTGAACGATGATAGATACTTTTTGCGTTATCAGAACAATGGGGTGAAGGCGGGGTGGGAAAAGGTAAGACATACACATGTTTTCACAGGATACATCATGGTTAATACCAATGTGATGTTTTAAACCAGCATTAAGAACATTCTTATCACTCGGACAATCATTCACTTGTGTCACGTGGGGTTATATAATTATAAACATGAATCACGTATAAGTTATTAATACAATAATCAGTTGACTCGCTTCAAATTTTGTCAAGAACCCCTGTATAGGGTTTTACATATTTAAGTTATTTGAATTAATGTTAAATGAGTATAGTTAACATATAATTAAAAAACTATAACTCGCAACCAGAGAGGTTGCATGTGTCTGATCAGTATGTGTTTGGACAGACATTTCAATAACAATTAACTGGAAAGATATAAAGCACTAAGATGTAATGATTCTATTGTTGGTGCTTCTGCGCATCAATGATACCAAAGTCAGCCATATCCTGGTGATGACAGACGACACATCTCCAAACAAATATATTTTGGAACAGTCAATATTGGAATAATGATACCGAAGAAACATATTATTAAGGTTAATTTCAAAATTTCTTTTGTTGAGAAACCTGATTTCATATTACATGCAACACATACACACATGTACATTATATTCTTGTTTAATGCTGTGTATTGGTTACCAAATGTGTTCTGTAAGTAAATTGAAAACTATGACGGCGTATCCGTTGCTTACACGTTTATGCTAAAACAGAAACCATGCAGTATTTGTTAATTTAGTTGGTCAGACCTAATAATCTTAAATTCCATTCAGAATAAGGTGTGCATGGGTAATTAAGTATAGCAATGAAGCGATTACATTTCATTTCATCAAATGTGTGTGTTTTTTTTGCTACAAGAGTTGTGAAGAAATCAGACACGATGCCGTTCATGATTTACGTTATGTACGTAACTATCTGCATGGCGAACACAGTGTGAACAAATATGCAAGTCTGCCTGACACTGTCTGCTGAATTGTATAAAGTATATACAACAAATGAAACTACATATCGTTATCAAGACAGAAATGCTTGTCCGCTAGACAAATTAAATATTATTTCAGACAAGAAATATCTTAAAAAAAGAGAGGATTGGTATTTATTTTGAAACTAATAGTTACAAAAGGCCATGTAAACATGATTAATTTATTTCAAAACAAGATAATTGCTTATCGTATCCCTTTGTTATCTTTTATCCGCCGTTTAGCTAGTATGTACGTTAGTTTATTGCAAACATGTACATTGTTCATGCAGTAACTACGATCAATTGTAGTCCACGTCAGGTAATGGCACTTATCATCTATAATTTATGCAGACCGTCCCATTTTATATAACAACAAATGAAGGAAATGTTAATCATGAATGTATATGGATTTGACCGACACATGCATGAGCTAAGATAATAATATTACTTTCCTCTTAATATGGTATCCTACAAAATACGGTGGAGTTTTGTTCATGAGGCAAATAAACATGTATTCGACTTTACCGGTAATATTTTAATTATTAATTTTGATATATATCAATATATATATCATCATATATATATATATTTATTTATTTATTGCATATGTTACTATATTTAGTAACACAATTGGCCGTTTTTTCGCGAATAACTCGTGTAAAATCTCGGTATTGAGCAAGTGTGCAAATAACCGGTTATTGGCACACTTGGCAACTGTGCCAAAAATCGGTTATTTGCAAACTTCCGGTTATCTCGCACCTGTTGTCCAGTAACGGCAGATCGTCGGCACGCGTTGACGTTACGTAATTGGCGACCGGAGCTTGAAAGAAAATGGCGTCTGAACGGGTTTTGGAATCGCTAGCGAATCGTTTACTAAATCAGGACAGCATCATTGAAAATAATGGAGATAATTTAGCAGAACCTGATACATATGAATTTGTCAATGCACAAAAAAACGAAAACACAAAGAAAACAACAATTACGGACATTCACAGACACAGGTTTAAAATTTTGCTCGAAAGCATTGGAGATGGTCGACAAATTATGCATATTCCAGCACAAGAGAATTTTGTACCGCCGCATTAAATTAGCAATTCATGAAGCAATTGAAATAATGAAAAAATAT
>VMBQ01000501.1:202383-242062 GCA_007657795.1 Dreissena rostriformis | reverse complement strand
AGAAGGATGACCTTGACCTTGACCTTTCACCACTCAAAATGTGCAGCTCCATGAGATACACATGCATGCCAAATATCAAGTTGCTATCTTCAATATTGCAAAAGAATTCATAAAATGAGCGATTTTGGCCACATATATTTGACCTCTGACCTTGAAGGATGACCTTGACCTTGACCTTTCACCACTCAAAATGTGCAGCTCCATGAGATACACATGCATTCCAAATATCAAATTGCTATATTCAATATAGCAAAAGTTATTGCAAAATGTTAAAGTTGGTGCAAACCAACCAACAGACCAACCAACAGACCAACAGACAGGGCAAAAACAATATGTCCCCCACTACTATAGTGGGGGACATAAAAATGAAAGTCGATGGAATAACATTTTAATGTTAATGTGAAAACTGTTTGTAGATTGCTCGTTTTCTTCTGCAAAAAGTTTCAGGCCCACCGGCGGGAAAATTTATATTCGAATTGATTGGTCGCTTAAAAAGGTCAGGCTTAGGTGAAAACCTGGCGTATACAGCTTACGCCGAAAAATACATAACATCTGTCCTGTTGGGAAAGTTATAGAAATACACACAGCAATCCCAGAATATAATAATACCAGAACAACACTCATTTGCTACAATGTGCCCCTCCACTGAAGATGTGATGGGTGGGTAATGGTGGTGAAATGCTTGTCAAGCAACAACTGATATCACAAACACATCATGACAATTAATTATATATAGAAAAATAGCACACAATCAACATCACAGTAGAATACATAGAAACATGCCATTATATAAAGAACAAGAGATGTGTTTGTCAGAAACACAATGCCCCCTACTGCGCCGCTTTGATTTTTGTTTCTGCTTTTTTTTGTTGACCTTTGACCTTGAAGGATGACCTTGACCTTTCGCCACTCAAAATGTGCAGCTTCATGAGATACACATGCATGCCAAATATCAAGTTGCTATGATCAATATTGCAAAAGTTATGACAAAACTTTAACCAAGGTTAAAGTTTTGGGACAGAATGACAGACAGAATGACAGACAGGCCAAAAACAATATACCCCCCTTTTTTTTAAAAGGGGGCATACAAATCTAACACAATTACATGCACAGTAAAATACGTGCCAGATTAGTATTCTTTCTGATGAGGTAAACTGTTTTGGCAACCGTTTAACTTGCAAAATGCACACCAGCTGTCAAGCCTAGCTCATAGGGAACCTATATGGTGCATGATTGCCTTATTCAATTTCAGTTTGTGATAATGGTGGGTGATAACATACTGGATAAGAAACTAGTAGCATGTCTATGACATTTCATCATATATATCCTGCCATTGTTGTTCAGTTAAGAATATTCCATTTCCTGTACATACACTCAACCACTTTAGCATGGTCTGATCACAGTGTTGCTTAAGTGGTCAACAGTGACTTCTACGTAAATTATTAAATGCACATTGTTCAACAAGAGATTTGGGTCACCTGATTGTTAGAAAGTGTATTGTACTCGACATACAATTAATAGTAGTTTAAGCTGATAATCCCGAGCCAACAAAACATAAGATTATTTCACTCAGGTCATGCCATAATGGGTCTTATTATTTGTGAGCGTAAGCTCACAAATAATGTAGAGGCAATTTTGCAAATCACTATGGCTTAACTACGCTAGGAGCCGTAACCTGTGACTGCCTGTGTGGATAACTGCAGTAAAATTATGCAGACGACGAATGCTAAAAGCGTCTGCTCTAACCACCGCATGTGCCTGTTTATAGTTCCCACTGTACACTACATAGTGTGTATATATTCAAAAGTATTTAACAGCTTGTAAGACAACGTTGGCCAGTCTAGTGTCTATCATTGAAATCTGTACATATTGGCTGTTTTCATGGAAAACTGGGCTTAATGCATGTCAAATAAGATTAGCCTGTGCACACTAATTAGCTGTATCAATGATTTGGAAAAAAAAACACATCTCGACCTGTGCTTTAAGACACACTCTTTATTAATTTAAATGGGATGTGGTCATTTCAAACTTGCGATATAAAAAGCTATCACATAATTTTAAAAACTGAGTTGCGTCTAAGATTATACAACAGCGAACAAATTCAGTGCCTTCAGGGCTTTGATTTTACATATGCGGTCAGCGTCCCTCCTGACCAGCTTTCAAAATTGAATTGCTACCCTGACCACTATACAGTCAAACAAGGTTTCATGGTTTTATTGGCAGACAGAGTAGCTCCTACGGAGCCGCGCTGGCTCCATATGGCATAAAACCGCATAAAACCTGGCTCAAAGGACCTAGTAAGATGTTTACTTTAATATTGCACACAAAAAATTACACCAAAAATATGAGCTTTAATTTGCAGCACGTATCACACAATTCATTTACAATATCAAATAGAGCAGTTTGTATTAGGAAGACAATTTCAAGTGAGTTTCATGATGTAAAACAACGGAACTGCCTTCAACAGAGTATATACACTGTGTTTAGACTGGTCACAGAGGAGACAATGATGATCATTCACAACAAGAACTTAACAAAAATGGATTGTGAAACTGGTGTTGCTGCTTATCATTTCCATATGAGATACAATAGTTTAGCGATCAACTTTCATTTATGTTTTCACTTTTACAAATGCATACAGTCGATTGGTGTATAGCGGATTTTAGTGAGTAAAGGAAATGTTAAAAGTTTTTTTCAAAGTACTTTTATTTATGTTAAGATTGATAGTTTTCTATGAATTGAATACAAAAAGCCTATGATTGTTAAGTCGATTCATGTTTTTGTTGACGTGTGTCAATGTTTAGTTACAACTGTTTCTTTTTTCCAACGCAAAACAATGTCACGTTATGTGCGCACCGTTTTTGTGACGGAGATTTTGTTTGGTAAACAGAATGTTCATTGGTGTAATATTTTAGTATTATGTGTCCTTAACAAAAGTAAGAATGCTCAGAAACCAAATTGATGCGTACCATATAAAATAAGCATGAAAGCTGCAACTCGTGATTTAGTGAATAACGGACATGTGGTTACCCATATTCAGGAATATGGGGATTGGCTCAAAATAATTATAAACTCTATTGAAGTTGTCCAATACACATGTGGTTAGCGTGTGGCTATGATATAAATTAGTAAAAACATTATTTTGATTGAAAAATAATCAAAATTATAAGGAAAAATCGATTTCTCTGAAAACATATTTTTCACTATTAAATCTATATATTTAATTAACAAGGTATTCAACTCAAAATGACCCGAATATAGGGTGCATCGCTTTTAACAGCCATTACTTCATCAATTGTGCAGCGATTTCTATGAACTCGGTCTTATTTAACGCAGAAAATCCTTTCTGGAAATGTACATATCTTATACAATATAAATTTTTTACAAATGCTGGGTCAAATTTCAAGAAATAACACAATACACATATAATCCGATAAAGACCTAAGCGATTTGGTAATGGCTGAATCAATGTACCATGAAATTTGCACTGTAAACAAATAATATTTGTCGGAAATTTAAAACCTCTGGCATGTTTCCATAGGAAAGACATTGGTCTTTCGAGGTTTAATGGTTTAATGACTGAATGCATGATGTATACGTTGAAATAAGACTCGAAGTCCTTAGCTATCCGTTATACACCAATCGACTGTACATAATTGATGAGAGGCTGAGTGAAGCTCACTGAGGCTACATAGTACATAACATAATTATTAAATGCAAAACAAACATTAATGGTAGTTATTTAAGAATTGAGAAAAATATCAAATTCAGAAATGTTATATTTGGATTTCTTGACAAAAATAACGCATTGTTTGAAGATCTGAGTTTGCAAAGTGTGTCAGTGTTTAGTAATTATCCAACAATTGCTACATTTATATAAACAGAATTTTGAAGACATATTTTAATATAATTTCATCTGAAGTTTTATGGTAATGACATAAATCTTTAAACAAGAAACATGGCAATGCCACAACACCAGGTAAAAAAATTAACTGTTTTTAATTAAATTTAAATAATAGTGCAACCTCAAGTTTGTCTGCATGTAAGCTACCAACACACACAATTTCAGAACAAAACACATATTATTAATAAAGCTAATTAACGCAATTAGTTACCCTCATCTTGAACCAACTGGTCACAAATGGAATCAAGGCATTAGTCCAAACTCCAGTTATACAACACAATTATATATTTTTAGGCATAGTAACCTTGACCTTTATCTGACACAACCCCAATACAATTCCAAGGGAGGAACTCCATCATGCAAGCTTGCTTTATCCGAAGTTTCATCTGAAAAAAAAATTGGTCAATGCAAACTAAAGTCATAGACCAGCAATCTTCAGTTCAATGTTGCCATTTGCCCACTCTACCTCAATCTTATTACCAGGGTTTTAACCCTTTGAGTGCTGGAACCGGATTTTGAAGGCCTTTGCAAACAGTTTGGATCCAGATGAGACGCCACAGAACGTGGCGTCTCATCAGGATCCAAACTGTTTGCTATTCTGATAGTGGTCTTAGAAAAAAAATCAAAGGAAATGCTAATTTTAGAAATTCAGCAGACGACATTTTAGCAGACGACAAATTTCCCAGCATGCAAAGGGTTAAAATTTGTTGTCTAGCATAACAGAAGATCTAGGTACATTGTAAAGCATAAATTACTGAGCAGTTGCTTCATGGTTTTAAACAGACATGAAAACAAATATAGGAACACAATTAATTATAAAGCAAATAACTGTCTTAAACAAGAGGGCCGTGGGCCCTTAGGCGCTCACCTGAGACTGTTGAACTAAACTATTCTGAGAAGGTGTAGTTCAGAAGAATAAAAGTACTTTACAAAATATTTAATTTCTAGTCACATTATTATGACAAACTATTTATAATTGAACATTTTTTCAACGCATCATGTATATGTACATATTTAAACCTTAGATTAATTGGGGGGGGGGGGGNTAGGTCACTTGTGAATTATTTATAGATCAAATGGAGCGATTTACCATGTATATTGGATGAAAGGTCAAATAAAATTCAAAAGAAACATTTTTTTTTTTTTTTTACAAAATGTATCAATAGCAGATTTCCTGGAAAAATAAATATAATAAAATGAAGTAATGATCATATTTTATCAGGGTAATTCAACATCATTAGAAATTTTGGTTATTTTTCATAAGAACAAACATTCTGAATAAGTTTTAAGAAGATTAAGCAAAAAAGTGACATCAAGAGAGTTAACTAGATTTCAATATAGCCAGCCCACATAAGAAAATTTCCCATCCGCCTGTCGCCCATGATTTTCAAGAGACTGGAACCATTTTTGAATTCGTCCGAGATATGATTAGAACAAATCTTCTACATGTTTCATGATGATTGATCTAAAAAAAAAAAAATCTGGAGTGTTAACAAGGTTTCACTATAGACATATTAGGAAAACACCCTGGTGGACATGTTTTTCAGCAGACTGGAAACATTTTCGAAGTCGGTTGAGATATAATTAAAACAAATGTTCCGAACATCTTTCATGAAGATTTGTCATAAAATCTGACGTCTAGAATATTAACAGGCTTTTTCTTTAATTTGACCAAGTTTTGTTCTCACATGACCTAGTTTCATGTTCTCACATGACCCAGTTTCAAATCGGTCCTGAAATCATTGGGAAAAATGTTCTGATCCAGTCTCACAATGATTAGACAATAAATGTGGCCTCTATAGAGTGATAACACGGTAAATGTTGACGACACACAATGCATGAAGGACAAAAGGCGATCACAAAAGCTCACCATGAGCATCCTGTGCTCAAATGAGCTTAAAACATTTACCCTTTTACATATGAGAGATTCTATAATGTTTAAATATACAAGCAATGTATTTCTATGTGATATAAACTTATGACTATCTACATTATCAGCATTTCAAAAATCAAATGAATTAAAAATCAACTCAATACAATATATGGATCACTTTTTGAAATTATTAGTTCTATGAATATTGCTTGATTTCTTCTAACATTACATCATATAAGATAAATAATAGTGTGTCATTATACAGTTCTTAACCTATTTGATATTACAGAACATGCAAAATAAGAACATTGACAGCAAGATTTTTACAAAAATAAAATAATCTGAATGGGTTAAGCATATCATTTTTGAATCAAGAGTCTTCAAAGGATTTCTATAGACCTACTAATAATAGAATCATTTTCCCCAAAGTCTGGTGTCCATAAATTATTGTATCTAGAATATCTTTGTGCCATTGTTCACATTAATAATGGAGCAACAAAATGCCTATGATAACATTTCCATGTTGAATAAATATAGCATATAAAATAAATTATTTGCAACAAAACATCAAGTTTCTGAATTGCATTTCCATCAGAGCAGAGCAAATAACAATTGTGTCAAAATGAGTTGTTTAACAAGTAAAACAGACAAGAAGAAAGCTTATAAAAATACACTGGAAATGTCATGGTCTGTATATATCACAAAGCTTTTAATACAAACTTAACAAAATAAAAATTAGTTTCTTTGATCGCCACCCGAGGAGTGCCTAAATACATGTGAATGGGCCTATTACAGAGATCTGTCGTTGGTTTATGCATACGGTCCTTTGAGCTGTTTAATTCAAAGGAGATCAGCTTGTATATAAAATGTGAAAGCACTAATCTTAGCCTATGATGTATTAATTAGAAGTTTGAGCAGACAAAGGGAATTAAACATTTTTAATATTGATCATTCATTGGTTTATTTTGCAACTTACACATTTAAATTTCAATTTGATGTTCCTCAATCAAATAAACTCTTTTCAAAATCAGCACAATGTCTTATCAGTTCTGCAGGATTAAGCCTTCATAGTGAAGTTAAAGACAGTGAAGAAAGAAGAAAAAAATGTTGCATCAACATATAATATATGTATAAAAATGAGGCATATTTAACTACAGATGAATTTTAACAATGGGCAGTGAAGAACAGAAACCGAAATATCAATGACAACAAAATATGCTGAAATTAAGTATAAATGTAAAAAGTCATATACTTATACTTTATACCTTTTGTTCTCAGATTTAACTGGGAAAGGACATTTATCATTTGAAACCATACAAGCTGCTGTACACCAAGATTATATTTAACTAATATGTTACCAGGATTAAGTTTCAGCTTTAAATAGATTGTTTTGTTCAAAAAATGTTCTTGTTCCACAATTAACTAGACAATACAACTAAGTAAGAACAGGGAAATTTATATATTCTTACAAAACAAACTAACAATACACTTACATTTTAGTAAATAAAAATAATTCATACGTCAAATGAATGACACTCAAATCAATTGAGATTTTTATAAACAACTTACTTAGCAAGATACCAAATTAATATGAGCCTCGCCCTATGAAAAGGGGGTTTAATGCATGTGCCTAAAGTGGCGTCCCATATTAGCCTTTGCAGTGCGCACAGGCTTATCAGGGATGACACAATCTGCCTTAGCTGGATTTTTGCTAAGAAGAGACACGCGGAAAGTGTTGTCCCTGATAAGCCTGTGCAGACTGCATAGGCTAATCTTGGACAACACGTTAAGCACATGCATTTAACCCCCTTTTCACAGAGCTCATATAGTTATTATGCTATTTCTGCAAAAGTACAATGCCTCATATGCATAAACAGAGGTGGAGATTGTGGTCAGATCTTGTGAAAAATGTCAGAATCAACCTATGGGCAAATCTACTCAATACAAAAATTAACAGAACTTGTAAGGGGCTACCAATATATTCCTGATTGGTTTCCGACAGTGTCACCATTATCGAAAGGAGGAAATGTGTGCTATTCTTAATGATGGCCTTACAGACTCATTTTCTGCATTAACCCATTCGGTGATGACATATTGACGTAATAGCCTTAAAATAGCGTCTCCTGAAGATGACAAAAGTCCCCATACATCACACTGTGTTTGGAAGCATATAACCATTTTTATATAATGTTCCCAGCAGCAACCATTATTGACATGACAAGAACAGAGTGTTTATGGTACAAATGAAGATCTACAATTATAACACATTTTGGTGAGAGGATTCTAAATGAAGAAACAGTAACAACAAAGGTGGTATTGCTATTCATGTGTTTTTCAGAAGTGCACAAAACCCTGGAAGCCGTCTTACCGGTATTAAACATTGTAGGCCATCTTACAATATAATTTTTAAAGTAGCATACATTCTGTGCATCGACAATGACGATAAGTTAGCTTCTATGATTTACATCATTTCCCAAGTTTATTTAACAACCTGTTTATTTCAGGTGATAGAAAGTGATAATTCATTAATGACAACAAAAATATGTCATACCTATAATTCCCCCTAAGATCTTCAATAAAACAGCTTCCAGTTGAGTATGAAACTACAAACAATGATTTTTTAAATGTTATCTGACTTGATATCCTAACAATGAGAATGTATATGAAGGGGTTTGGATGCATAGTTTTAATAGGAAAGGCAGTATTATAAGCACAGTTTGCCATGCAGCTTTCATAAATTTCCATCATCCATCAATTTATTCATGTCTGCAGTAATTTTGTCCATATAATCCTTGTACTTGTTATCAGGAGTGAAAACCACATCCATTAACTTGGGATCGTTGAAGGTGTCGAATATAATGTCCAGCCGAGATTTTGACTTGTCCGTTAGATGTCGCTTGATCAGCTGTTGTAACAGTTGCTGACACTCCTCCACAGAATGGCGGAGAAACGTTTTGTCGTAAGTAAAATCCACCGTGTAGAAACTGACCAGTGTCATGGAAAGAGAATGGAATTTCTGCTTGAACGCGTCCACCACTTTTAACTCGTCTGCATTGAACTGGTCATTTCGATAGAGGATACCTATCTTCACAACAGTTTTTATAAGATACTTCAGAACTTTATCTGCGTCTTTCTTTGCGGGAAGGTAATCCTTGAGTATCTTGAATGCGTTATCGAGAACGCGGGCAGTGGTATCGTCGATGAACACTTTGGCGATCTTCTTGCTCGACATCTTACCCAGAAGCTTCTTCTGGGCTCGGAGCCCAAGCCCCTTAGAGTCGAACCCAGCACCTGGCTCTGAGGCCACTGAAACACGAGCAAACAGGCTTAATTAACCTATGGGGGTTAGATAATGATTCTATAAATAAGCGTATTTTACATGGTAATACTGGTAATCATTATGCATAGGTTTTTTAATAAGTGTTTGAATGTGATAATATTAATAACAAAAGGGCCATCATGGCCCTAAAGTAAATGCCTGGAACTTGCCCTAGGTATTGTCAAGATAAACATATAGTGGTTACAAAGTTTTTCTAAGATTTGACCATGTGATCTAGTTTTTGGACGCATATTACCCAGATTCAACTTGATATTGTAAAGATAAACATTCTGACACAGAATCAAACTTGGCTTAGATATTTTCAAGATAAATATTCTGACCAAGTTTCATCTAGATTGAATCATATATGGTTTGACCAGGTGACCTAGTTTATAAATGCCAGTGACCCAGACTCAGACTTTGGTAAGATTTGGTGAAGATAACCATTCTGATCAAGTTTCATTAAGATTGAGAAATAAATGTGGCCTCTACAGTGATAACAAGTCTGTAACAAGATTTGACCAGGTGACCTTATATAACCCAGATTTGAACTCTGTCTAGATATTTTCAAACAACACACACACATTCTGACCAAGTTTCATAAAGATTGACACATAAATATATGGCTTCTTCAGCGATAACAAGTTTTTTATCAGAGTTTACCAGTTAACCTAGTTTAAAGATGCACAGAACCAAGAGTTAGACTCTGTCTAGATATTGTCAAGATACACATTCTGACCAAGTTTCATAAAGATTGAGTCCCAAAAGTGGCCTCTAGAGTTACAATAAGGGTTTTCTAACATTTGCCCTGGTGACCTATTTTTTGGACTCGGGTCAACCAGATTCAAACTCAGCCTAGATATTTTCAAGATAAACATTCTGAGCAAGTTTCATCAAGATTGGATGAATAATGTGGCCTCTAGTTTGACAACACACAACACAAGACAACAAATGTTGGACATTTGGTGACCACAATAGCTCACTATGATCACTTCCATGAAAGACTTTAATCATACGTGTTTGAAATAAAGTGTTGTAAGCGCATCAAAATTAAAGAATGAATTACATAAATTGTGGAGATCAATACTTCAGATTATCACTTAAAGATGAGACTTCTTTATGAATTTGGATATATAAACTTCTAATATGACCTTAACATATGTCCAAGCAGTCTAATGTTAAATTTTGCCTACATATATTAAATTTGCGTTGAAACTAACAATAAAAATTGAAATATTAGCCAATAAAATTGACTTCATTTGCTAAACAACTTGTCATAGTCTTCATAAATCTTATTATTAATACCAAAACATATTAATTATTCATGAAGTTCTATTTAAATGAATAAGAAATGTCAATATTGTCGTAGTACAGTATTTAAAAATTGAAAAAAATTCAAGTCTATAATTTGAATGCATTTATTATACTGGCCTTCAATTTTGGGAATATGAGATCAATTGGTTGAACAACAATTCATATTGAAAGGGTTATCACCCAGGTTAAACAAATGGTACATTCAAAGTTTAGTGATAAGGAATGTGTTTTAATTGGCACAACCATACTGAATTACAAATATAAAGAGGCTATGAATATCAGGTCAGACATAATTGAATTATAAGTTTTCAGGTCCATCGACCATCTGATCTTACTAAAACAATGGGTCATCAAAAGCGGTCATTAACAAATATTGTGACAAAAAATGTATATAATATTTTGTTAAAATTTTGTCTTTTTACAGCAAATGTCAAGGAAACTATTAAACATAATTCTCTGGCAGCTGAATAATCAAATTTTTAACCGAAATGAAAAGATTTCAATACGCCCACGCTTTCCATGCGGTGACGTGACGTTTTACATAAGCAGCATATTTTTTGCGCGCTTTTGTTGAGACAAAGTAAAAATGCAGGGGTAATGTACAAATTGAAGCTAGAATATGTTAACGTCACATTAACATGAAAATTCAAAAGTGTGTTTCGGATTACAAATTTAATTATGGTCATTTAAGAATGCAACAAAACATTTACAGTTTGAGGTAATTAAATAATTATTTGTTAAAATGTTTACATGTCGAAGATAAATGTTTCGACAATATTAAGCATGAAATGTGCAATATCCACGAGGATGACACCAGTTTGCCATCAGCAGTCTCTAAGTAACAGGCCATGATTTGTTGGTGGAAGAATACACCGTAATGACTGATTAGTGTGGTAGGTATAGCAACGCCAACAAACTGCCACAAAGCCACTAAAATTATCTATTGATAGTGACACTGGGTTATTCACGCATAACTGATTCACAATCGTTCGCACCTTCAGTGCCTTGGAGCCAAACTCTTATACTACTCGTTACCAATTTCGGTGTATAATTAAAACAGCCAAACAAATTACTGGTACTGATTATCACTCGCCCATTTATACAATTCTGACTTAAAATTGGAGAATATGTATCAAATATTGAGTTCAGTGCATAGTGGTCAGAATGATGTTGAATATAGCAACGTTTCATCGATGGTCAAGTCTACTGACGGAAACCTGGTTCAACCAGAGGCAGGTTATCCTTAGCCGAACTTGAGCCTCAGAGTCCCGATTTAGACAGTTCATACTCTCAAGCACGGTTTCAGTTAAAAAGAGTGTTAAGTTTAATAAACTTATTGTTAAGTATTAATAGAAACATGATTTTGCAGGATATCACTCACCACTTTGATGTCAATTTTTAACTTATTATTTTGTGTTTAAAAAAACGTTTTCAGCATCATTAATAAATTTCCCAATTTGGATAAAAACGCCACTTATTTTCCCAATTTGACCGGTACCGGTACCATTCCCAAAGTGGTGTGGAAAAAGGCTGTGGCTTTAGGAACTTATAATGCTTGTCAAGAAATTCATTCAAATTTGAACTTTACAACCAACTGCAAAATGTTAAATTGACAAAGAACTTTTTTATCCCCCGCCGAAGGTGGAGGGATATTGTTTTGGCGATGTCCGTCCGTCCGTCCTTCCGGCACTTTTGTGTCCGGAGCCATATCTTGGAAGTGCTTTGGCGGATTTCATTGAAANACAACCAGATTGACAACAGATAGATATACATGTATTCTCTCTAGTTCTATAAACAGTAAAGACGAAATCATTATTGAAAATAGCGGAAAACATAAATCCAGCTTACATTCTGTTTTAGTTAAGAACATAACAGAAATAATACAGAACATCTGAGAGCAAAATCTTGCAGGCTGCACATTTAGCCGATAAATAATCAAAGATATGCAACAATCTCACAAATAGTAAACTAGCCATAATTGGAGTAATATCTATGTTAAAGGTAAAGGCACTGGATCAATTGTGTTGTGTTCTGAGAAAACTGGACATAATGCATGTGCGTAGAGTGTCGTCCCAGATTAGCCTGTGCAGTCCGCACAGGCTAATACCGGACGACACTTTTCGTCTAAACTGGATTTTCACTAGGAAGAGACATCATTTAAACGAACAATTTCATAAAAGCGGAAATTGTCGTCCCTGATTAGCCTGTGCGGACTGCACAGGCTAATCTGGGATGACAATTTACGCACACGCATTTTGTCCAGTTTTCTCAGAACATGACACAATTATGCCCTATGCCTTGTCTCACGGTTCAGACTGCAGACTGCATGCCCTATCAAAAATAACAATCAGTCTTTTTGATGCTTAGAAACTTTCTAACCAGACAAGAACTTCCTGTCCCACTATAGCTGCCTGCCAATCATGTGGAAGCTAATAGTAAAAAGAAATGGGAATTATTTTATGTGCGTTTAATGTCTGCAATTTTTTAATAATGTACATAACATGAATAACAACTGTGAATACAGTAAATCATATGACATTTTATGAGCAAACCTTACACTTTGATATTTCCTCAAGTTTGCTGGAAACACAATTATGCAGCAAACAAGAGTGGCTAACACTGGAAATGATGGCTGTAATTATAAAACTAAGTTCAGATTAAAAAGAAAACAATTGGCACTGAAAGTAACTGAAATATGCGCATAGCTTTTTTTTGAAAGTGCAGAACCAGGAATGTGTTTCTAAGACTTGATGTTGTTTGTGTACTGTTAGCAGCCATTTAGCAGGTGTAACAGCTTCAGATTGAGTCCCAAATCTGGACTCTTAAGAGTTATATTTTTTTTTTTTTTTTTTTTTTTTTTTTTTATCGAGTGCACCGGGATTGTCTCCCATATGGCCATCGCCCCCAGAAAGACATGTTAGTTGGTTACGGGGGATAGTGCAAGATACAGGAGACACCCCGTTCCAGAGGTGACCCTGGGTCTTTTAGTTCCCCGTGTATAGCACCTAGTACACTGCACCTCGGTTTAACGTCTCATGCGAAAGACTAGTTAGTAGGTTAGGTGCAGCGGGGGATCGAACCAGCGATCTCTGGATTGTGAAGCCAGTGTGCTACCACTAGACCACGGATCCGCTACAAGTTATAATAAGATTTTTCTAAGATTTGCCCTGGTGACCTAATTTTTGGACTCATGTCAACCAGATTCAAACTCAGCCTAGATATTTTCAAGATAAACATTCTGAGCAAGTTTTTTTAAGATTGGAAATTAAATGTGGCCTCTAGAGTGACAACAAGCCAAAAGGGACCACACACAACACACAACGACAAATGTTGGACATATGGTAACCACAATAGCTCAATATGATCGTTTCCATGCAAGACTTTTATCATACATGTGTAAATTGTTTTAACGCATAAAAATGAACAAATGAATTACTTAAATTGTGAAGTTCAACATTTCAGATTATCAGTAAAAATGAGACTTCTCTTTTAATTCAGTCATATTAACTTCTTATATAAATTTTGCCTACATAATTATATTGAATATGCTTTGAAAAAAAAAATGAAAAAAATGAGTTCATTGATATTTAGAACTTGTCATAGGCTTAATAAAACTTCATCAATCTCATTAATAATACCAAAACATATTAATTATTCATGCAGTTCTATTTAAATGTATAAGATGTCAACATTCTCATGGTAGGGTATTTAAACATTTTGAATGCTTTAATTTACTGGCCTAAAACGTTGGGAATATGAGATCAATTGGTTGAACAGCAATTCATATTGAAAGGGCTATTAACTCTTGCTAAAACAATGGGTCATCAAAAGCTGTCATTAACAAATATTGTGACAAAAAAATGTATATAATATTTTGTTGAAATTTTGTCTTTTTACAGCAAATGTCAAGGAAACTAATAAACATAATTCTCTGGCTTTAGGCTATTATAGTGCTGGTCAAGAAATGCATTCAAATTCAACTTTTAAATCAACTGCAAAATATTAATTACACAAAGAACATGTTTTAATATCAAGTTTCCAAACATTAACTTTTACATCTTATGTTTTACTGTACATCTTTAGAAGATGCTTGTATTAGTTCAATTCCCAGTGAAATTTATATCAATTTGGTACAACCAGATTGAAAAATGATTGATATAATCTCTCTAGTGCTATAAACAGTCAAGATGAAATCATTATTGAAAATTACGGAAAACATAAATCCAGCTTACATTCTGTCTAAGTTAAGAACAAAACATACTGGAAATAATACAGAACATCTGAGAGCAAAATCCTGGCTGCATATGCAGCCGATAAATAATCAAAGATATGCAACAATCTCACAAATAGTAAACTAGCCATAATTGGAGTAATATCTATGTAAAAGGCAAAGGCACTGGTTCAATTTTGTTGTGTTCTGAGAAAACTGGACATAATGCATGTGCGTAAGGTGTCATCCCAGATTAGCCTGTGCAGTCCGCACAGGCTAATCCGGGACAACACTTTCCGCCTAAACTGGATTTTCACTAGGAAGAGACATCATTTAAACGAACAATTTCATAAAAGCGGAAATTGTCGTCCCTGATTAGCCTGTGCGGACTGCACAGGCTAATCAGGGATGACAATTTACGCACACGCATTTTGTCCAGTTTTCCCAGAACACGACACAATTATGCCCAATCTCACTGTTCAGACTGCAGACTGCAAGCCCTAACAAAAATAACAATCATTCTCTTTGATGCTTAGAAACTTTCTAACCAGACAAGTACTTCCTGTCCCACTATAGCCACCTGCCAATCATGTGGAAGCTAATAGTCAAAAGAAACTGGAATTATTTTATGTGCGTTTAATGTCCACAATTCTTGAATACACTATAGATCCTTTATTACGCGATTGACGGGGTCCAATCAACGCGACCGCGTTATAAACGGATCCGCGTAATAAGTTCTGAGCGCATTTATTGCCGGGGCCTATACAAACAGGTATGGTATTGGTCCCTGTTTATTGCCATGCTGTGTTGTCATTCTCCATTTCAGAAGTGAAATAACAGCAGTGAAAAGAACAAAATTGTTCTTTTCACCGGTAAAGAACAAATTTTCGGAATTCCTTTCTCTATTTTTAGATAATCATATCAAATTGTATATACTTTCCTTGTTTATATCCTTGTTTATATTTTGTCTATGATCACGAGTGAAATAAAATCGATATTCCACCGAATCCAACAAATTTTCTTTTAATTTTATGCTTTTACCGTTTATTTACATTGTAAAAGAGTTTAACTGAAGAATTTCCCTGGAATAGTGACGTCATTTCGTCAACAAAATGACATCATTTCAATGTATTGAGGCACGCCACGGGAGAGCGAACGGGAAATTATTATTAACTATTATCTTGAAAAAGAGGCATAAAAGAAACAGAAAATTTGTTCGTGTCAGTGTAAGATCGTTTATTTCACTCGTGATCATAGAAAAACATAATTTTCACTCGTGGCTGTTATGATCACTCGTGAAATAACAAACGATCTTACACTGACATGAACAAATATCCTCTATATCTTGCAATATATGTTTATTTTATTTAATAATCCAGATATAAGTGTAATTAAAATTATCATTACTTTGCAATTTGATAACTAGTAATAATCCAACATTTAACTCTTGCCAAAATTGACGATAAACGCGTTTTAGAATTTCGTATACACCAATATACACAATTTTTGGAAATATATAGCTTGTAAGTATTTCAAACTACTCTGCCTTTCTCCAAAAAGCCGAGATAAACTAACATGGCTTTTCAGAGAAAGGCCCAGTGATTACAATTGCAAATCAGGAATGATTATGAGTGAATCACGTATTCAATGTATGAGCATCGGGCAATGCTTTTAATTGTCCATCATCATTCTTGGTAAAATATTAGAAAGGCAGAGCTATGAACATGCTGTAATATAATATTAGAAAGGCAGAGCTATGAACATGCTGTAATATAATATTAGAAAGGCAGAGCTATGAACATGCTGTTATATAATATTAGAAAGGCAGAGCTATGAACATGCTGTTATATAAAGGCAGAGCTATGAACATGCTGTTATATAATTTGGACAATTGCCTCTGAGCACCCAACATGTGATTGGTTTAGCATGTCAATCGCTATACAAAGGAAGCCAATTTCATCAGCGAGAAAGGTGTTTTATGGCTTCTTGACAGGAATCTGCATAACTTTAACGACATCAAACTGTCAATTCACAAAGACATCAATTTTTTATGAGACTTGTATAATGCCTTGGACTCTTTGTTTATAATTTTACATTAAGAACACATTCAACTGCTAACATAAAACTTACAATTAAATTATCAAAATAAAAAGAGTTAAGTTGCAAACTGTGATAATTTTCATTGGTAATAATCAATTCAAAGACAACATTTTATGTTTTAAATCAACAAGTTCCCTACAATAACAACAACATACAACAATGACACTAGCTCCGCCACAGATCAATTGTCCTTGATTTTTTTTCATGAACCACATCATAAGTCGTGAATATTATTTTTTGATAGATTTTTTAAGGAAAAACATCTTGACTTATGACTGTTTTGTTTACACTAAGTGCTATTCATTTCCCCTACATTTTGAAGAAAGTCTTTTGAATCTTTTGATTCCTGGAGTAATAGCTAAGCGCATACAATTTTCATAATTACATCAAAATGTGGGGATAAAGACTTCAGTAAGTTTTCCAATATTTTCAGAAGATGCACAAATTACTTTATAATTAGAAACTAACTGGGGAAATAATCATTACTTCACATTAGATCATGTGTAATATCTTTATTCTTACTTTTTTCTAAGAATTCTGAATATTAAAATATCCTCAAAACTGAAGAGAACAAAATATTTGAGTTATCAAATCCAACAGAGAAGGTTTCATCCCAGACTTTCCTTCGAAAAAAAAACCATAACAGTGGAAGGGTTTGTCCCTGATAAGCCTGTGCTGACTACACAGGCTTATCTGTGATGCCACTTAATGCACATTCATTAAGCCCTGCTCTCCCATAGCGCGACTAAATTTTATTATTAAAATAAGGAATTATGACAAAGGCATTGGAATAACTTCAGTTAATTAAGTTCATCCAGTTTGAAAGAATGCCATTCATTATAAAAATTCTTATAATAAAAATGTTCCACTTTTGCACGCAACAAAGCAAACATTACAATTATTCAATATTTCTGTGAGAAAAAAGTGCAAGAATTTTACAACATTAGCTTAATGGTGCATATCAAATTCCATAAAAAACAAGAGATGTGTTTGTCAGAAACACAATGCCCCCTACTGCGCCGCTTTGATTATTTTTTTACCCTTGACCTTGAAGGATGACCATGACCTTTCAGCACTCAAAATGTGCAGCTCCATGAGATACACATGCATTCCAAGTATCAAGATGCTGTCATCAATAGTGCAAAAGTTATGACAAAACTTTAACCTAGGTTAAAGTTTTGGGACAGAAAGACAGACACACACAATGACAGACAGGCCAAAAACAATATACCCCCTTTAACAAAAAAGGGGGGCATAAAAAGTTGTTAAGGTGGTACTGAATCTAGACTGAAAGATTTCCCAATATCCCTCGCTTGGGACTTGGAGCAAATAAACAATATCAACAAATGTAAATGCAATTTTCTTTTCCAGCAGAAACTTATGTTTCTTAGTGTGAAATTCTATCTCGGGTCTGTCAGTGCTTCAAAGAGCAGCAGTGTATATTTACTACCTCTGTTACTACTGAACTGAAGAAATGTTCAATTTCCTTCACAGATTATTTTTCTATAGATTTTCTTGGTGAGAAAAGTATTTATTATCATGGCAAATTCCTAATCTTTAAGTTCAATACTTAGACTTATCGATACTTGAACTACTAAGCTTTCTCAAAACCAAGATAAACTTTGTTTAACAAGTTTGGGCCATGCAACCCGTCATGCAAAAAGACAAAGTGTACCAGAAACAAAAACATTTTGGTGATACATTTAATAATAAATAACAACACAAATATACAAATCAAAATGTCTTGAAAAGCTTAAGACAAATCATGCATTTTTTATTCAGTAACTTTAAATAAAAAAACTTACTCATTTTATTAAACTCAATTTCAAATTCATCATATTCTTCTGAATCCATTGTGCGAAGATTTTCAATATGTTGATGAATCCACTTTTATTCACTTGTCTTTTAAAAAAAATGTTACTGGTTACTTTAATATTCAACTAAAATCTGGCTCATTTAAATGGCACTTTCAACTTTCATGACATGAATAATTAATGGTGTATTTTCATTGTTCATCCCATTTGAACTTTGTAAAAATAAAGAAGCTGACACTAAAATGTCAATAAACTTGGAAAGAACAAAAAACTGAAAGTAGCACAGAGGGTATGGCAGTCTATTAATCCGCCATTAGAATACCCTTCTTTCAAAAAAACAGCATTTAATTAACTATTAGTATATAATGTCACATTAAAGAAACACAATATGTCTTAACTGTGGCCAACTGTGACCCCCAGACTCATTAGTCTAAATCCGATGTAATAGTGACTGAATCCACCAACATCTTTCATGATAGCAAACCAACTGTGACTCACAACCCTGTACAGCAACTTTAATGCCTTGAAGAATATGGCCAAGAAATCCAACAAAATAGTGTAACAAATAATCCACCATCTTTCACTGTAGCCTTGCACCAATCTGCAACAATGCACTTCAACATCCCTTTAAAACAAGGAAAGTACCGAAAGGAAAGTCTCCCACCATTCAGCAGAAACTGGCAGTGTTACCTGCCAGCAGTAAAAATTACAAATGAGTTCCAAGCAAATCCAAAAACAAGTGAGCCTCATTCTGGGAAAACTGGGCTTAATGCATGTGTGTTAAGTGTCATATAGATTAGCTTGTGCATGCATGTGGGTAAAGTGTCATCCCAGATTAGCATGCGCAGTCCGCATAGGCTGATCAGTTACGACACTTTCCGCTTGTATGAATTTTTGGTTAAAAGTAAGTCTATTTTAAACAAAAATCCAGTTGAAGCTGAAAGTGTCGTCCCTGATAAGCCTGTGCACAGGCTAATTTGGGACAAAATTTTACGCACACACATTAAGCCCAGTTTTCCCAAAACAAGGCTCAAGTGAACGGCACTACTACAACCACTTAAGTTCTCTCTTTTAGAAAGCCACAGGAATTAGTGGCTCTACTATTACATCCCATCCTCAAGTTGTGCCTAGTTGTTAGAAGTTAGCTGAGACATTGGAAATTTAGTGATCTCATTTTCTTGTTAAGAATGTCTGTAACACAAATTTCAGATCAAGGCGTTTCATATGAAGTATATTGGCAATTCTATTACCAAAATTGATTGAGAAACAGGAGGCTTGTGAGAGAATGAACAATATATGAAATTAACAATTGAAGTTGAGTGGGAAACTATACTATATGCCATAGAAATATGAAGCAGATATGACAGTTTCACACTTTAAAGTTGCTAATAATATCTCTTGCCATGAAAAAAAAAACGAATATGAATAATGGTAAATAATGGTTATGGTTAAATATTATGCTATCCCGCTTTGGTACAATGAACAAACCGTTGCTGTCATTTTTGAGGAGACAAAAAGTATGTGTTATCCAGAGAATGCTATTGTTGATAATATTATACGAGGTTTACAAATTTATAAAAACTATGTGTATGTCATAAAATACTTTCCCATGTGCGTGTTATAAAATGCAATTGATACTCTTGCTATCTGTTTGGTGTAAAATACTAAGCTTGAGTCTCAAAAACCAGTTACTCGGGTGTTTTACTAAGTTTTACGCATTTTTCACAGTAACATGCTTTTTTCACCACTGTTGTCAGGAATTTGTCACAGACCATAACTATGCCTTTTGCTTGGATATCATATCTAGTATTCTTGCAGAAAATATGTCATGAAGTCACCATTCCAATAAAACAAAATTTGCGCTAAAATTGAATAACACAGTGTACATTAGTTTATACAAAGGACAGCAACCAAACATAGAGCAACTGTACAACCAATATTCAATAGAAATTTCAATCACACTGTTGACTTTGGACAATACTTTAATTGACTTGTACTTAGATTATCATTGATTTCAAATCAAATGCCACCACTGAAGATGTGACTCAAACCCAACTACATGTAATAGCACTACTAAGTGGTCAAGCTGACATTGTTGACACTGAGCAATATAACCTCACTTTTGTAGCCCAAAATTTAAAAAAATGCACTTAATTCGCGAATAAAAAACATAACTTTCTTATTTATTACACTAGCATAATAAAACCAATCAAGTACATTACATATGATATGCTCCGCCTCACCATGAACCCTTGATGATTCTTTAAGGGAAACTTTGTCAGTTTAAGGAAAATGAATATATAAGACAATGTAGTATGTAAACATGATATTTATCTTATTTTTACTCTTACATTGAATCACATCCAACCACCATCGTATGAAAAATAACACAAATAACCATATAAATAATATTCAAGAGATATTGTCAAACTAAAATATGCTAAAATCTGATGTAAGATTGTGGTATTTATATTTTGCATTGTTGTTTTCATAATAAAATAAAGACCATTCTAAGGTTGAAAAATTGAGCAATATAACTGAAAATAACCTGTAAATTAAAATAGCTGATTTATGTAACAATACCAAGAGCACAGTTTTTGTTTAGTTTTTGCTTTCGTAAACTTATGAGTAGCATTTGAAAGGCAAGATGTAAAATTGGGTCGTGTGACACATAAAACAAGCAAATTCATTGAATTGATATCCCCCGCCAAACTAGAGCTTTGTCACAGACGTGATGTATAGTCCCACATGCTTCATTGACACAGAATATATACAAAGGGCCATAACTCTGTTATTAACAAATGGTGTACAATGCCATTTGGCGTGCATCATCCTCTTATCCATATATATATGCTCATACCAAGTTTCAATGAAATCCGCCAAAGCACTTCCAAGTTATGGCTCTGGACACAAAAGTGCCGGACGGACGGACGGATGGACGGACAACGCCAAAACAATATCCCTCTGCCTTTGGCGGGGGATAATAAACGATGATCAGTGAAATCATATAGCAAAAATAAAAAGGCCACATGCCACTGTCAAATGAACTGCTCTATTGTTAATTTATGTGCTATTGTCCATTGCTGTCCAGCTATGCATAGAAAAAGAAAACAACACAATGAACTTGTCATTAACCATAATAATAAAGTTTAATCACACCTCTGTTAAACCCTCTATTATGCTGACAGGGCAGTATTTTTACGAGTATTCAATCTAGTTAACATACTGGTCCGCCGGCTAACCCAGTTGGGAGACTGCTGAACTAAAACTGGGGATCGAGGAGGGGGACAAACATGGGTTCCATTCACAGCCTGGCTACACATCTTTTGAGGGGATTGGTCATACAATTATTTCTGATAAATCTACCACAGTTTTAAGTGCAGTTGCCAGTAAGTGCACTTCCTACTGGTAAACTAGCTTTACTAGGAAGAATGTGAGTTAAGGATACATGACTGACATTGAATGAGCCGCGTTGTGCAAAAATGAGTGTTATGCCATAGGCTGCCAGCTTAGCTCAACACCAGCCTGAGCATTTGCAGTCTGCTCATTGGCTTCCCTGTCAGCTAATGACATTACGAAACCTTGCGTGACTTTATACCGGACAGGAAAGCTGCAGAAAGCACTCTTGCACTGGGTGCATATTGGCAAAAGACCCATTTTCGCATTTAATACACTGCTCATATGTCTGAAATACTGTTGAATACAACACAATACATACTTTTGCGTGTATAGAGGATTAGGAAGAATGCAACAGGTTGGTAAATGTGTCTAGTAACACAAGATGCATCACTAGCAATATCTATGACAGAATCTTGGCCTCAGATATTTTCAGATGAATTGACTGCATGAAAGGTGTTTCCGATAACAATTAACAGTAATAACAAACACCTGCTACAGGTTGTTTCCTTTCCACATAACAAGCATTCAGGGTGATAATGGCTGAAACCCATCAACCCAGTAAAATGGCCCATTATAAAACCTATTACATAGGCAGGAATATTCCTTAACATTCTAATATACAATCCTCCTTCATACTTGTGTGAATGTATACTTTGCAAAAGTTGGCATTTTACTGTATTCCACTGTAAGTAAACAGAATAATATTTTTGACATATATTGCCAACAAGCCTCTCAGATAATGGTTCTTAATTTCAGTGATGCCATTGAGCCTAGTACCCATAATGATTATTGGCAGCTTTATTTGCTTTGGTTGGCGGGGTAAGATTTTACAACACAAAGATTCTTGGGTTTGTTTCAGGGCACGTACATGTAACTGATATATTGTCTTGAAACCTGATCTTGTTCAAACACTACATCCCCATGTTTCAGTGTTTGATTTTCCCACTTTATAAAAAATATTCCAGTTCAACGACAGCTGATTATATAGACAAATATTCCAGTGACAAAAAAACAACAACCAGGAAATATGACTGATTTCTAATTTCAATAATATTTTTTTCGACTTAAATTTAAGAATTAAAATTTTATCCAATAGACCTGTATTTATTGTTATAAAATTCCACATGCATGTGCTCTATTACAGGCTTAGAAATTTCTTTCTTGTAGCTGAAGATTGACTGGTTTACTCACTTGTCAAGTTCCTGTCTTATATCAGTGGGTGAAATTGCAGACTGGGCACCGTTGTTAATGTTCCACTGTCAAAGATGCTTGGCAACTATATCGCTCACTCTGGAAACAAAAAGCATTCACATTTTTTTCACAAAAACTGCATTCCCGTTACATGGATTCAGTGCAAACTTTTTATTGTTAAGTAAAGTTTAAACATAAAATTGTGAAGAAATACCTTGCATTGCACAGATTCACAGCAGTTAAAATATAACAAAGTGTATAATTCGCTTACTCAACCATGATATGCAAAATGCCATAATTTATTACACTACAGCGAATAGTGAAAGTTATTTGCACCAACAAAAGCGTTATAAACCAACATGAATAATGCAACATTCGACCCACCTCTATCAACTAAACTATTAAATGTGCTGTAAAAAAACTATCATGAACACAAAACAGATTTCATTTAATACATACATACAGAGAGTCATACAGGATTCTCAAAGAAACCACAACAAAACTTCAAGTATGCTCGGAAATTTGCTTCTTTACAGCTTCAGAATTTGTAACCATCTTACAATACAATTTGATTCCCGCCTAGAGAAAACATTAAACAGCTGTATTAATTGTTTATGCAATGAAAATCACTTTTATTAAACCTCTAAATCTCTAGGCTGTTTGCTGCCTCTCCTGAGCTGCTCTGTTGAGAATTAATAAAGATCACACTACCAGGAAATCTATCAGCGCATTATGATTGTGTTTCATAGATCCCGGAAGTTATAAAAAGGCTGCTCAAGCCCTTAAGTTATTCTTTATAGACATGATGTACAATGAGTTTGTATCAGTATAAGTGTATACATCCGATGAAGGCAAAACAATTGTATCTCCAAAGAATGTTTTCATGCTCAGGCCACCTGCTCCAAAATAGTTAAGTTAAATTAATTTTCATAAAAGTCTGTATCACCATGAAGGTTTTAATCTGACGGTTTGAAGTACTTGTTGCCATAACTTGTACTTTTAGAACTAAGAAGTTTCAGAAGTTTAGTACTATATATACTATGATTTATATACACTTATGTGTTTTGGTATTGATTTTAAATCTTTGCAGTTTATAGATTTAATAAGATGAACCAACTATGTGAACAGGAAACTTTTCTGGATCACAGCTGACTCATAGCCTGGGACTGCAGCCACCAACCCATAAGGAAATAATACTTAGAGAAAAACAAAAATTTAATTAACAATTTGAGTATATCAACCCCTGAAAATTATTGATTCCTGACATCATCATCACATGTGCAATCATATTTTAAAAATCAATTTGAGAGTATCAACCAATCAATATTAACGATTCCTGTGCAATCATGTTTTAAAAATAAATATGTCTACACCACGAACAAGATTTTATTTTAAGTATATTAAGTTTGACAACATTCATGTACATCTTTTGACAATTATTTTGAAATCGTTAAAAAAAAAAACTTCTATGGAAAGAAGACGGTCAGGGCTTTAATATTTGGTGTGGAAACTGACTTCTTTAGGTCCCCTACTAGGTTTATTGAAATCATGCCCCTTTGTTATCTCATTTCCCTTATATGTATGTAGTAAAAACTTGAAACAACTTCTCTGACACACCAAGGCCCAGAGCTTTGATATTTGGCATGAAACAGCATATGGTGGTTCTCTTCCAAGTTTTTTCAGATCATGCAACTGGTGTGAAACTGCCTCGACATTAAATGCACATAAACTCATCAAGGGACTGAACTCAATGGCATAAAACCCATTTTTGCACGGCTCAATGTCATAATATGAGTATTCACACAGAGCTATACTGCAACAACATGAACACCAATTATCTTCCTTATTGATAAGGCTGAACAGTATTTATGAGTGTATTGTATCAATTTGTATGATATAAAAACATTACAGAATACACATGTTAATAACAAAAGGGACAAAGGCAAGAGAGCCATAGACAAGAGGGAAATAGGCAACAGGGCAATAGGCAACAGGGCCATAGGCAAGAGGGTTATAGGCAAGAGGGCCATAGGCAAGAGGGTCATAGGCAAGAGGGCTATAGACAAGAGGACTATAAGCAAGAGGGTCATAGGCAAGAGGGACATAGGCAAGAGGGTCATAGGCAAGAGGGCCATAGACAAGAGGGTCATAGGCAAGAGGGGCATAGACACGAGGGTCATAGGCAAGAGGGACATAGACAAGAGGGTCATAGGCAAGAGATCATAGACAAGAGGGACATAGGCAAGAGGGTCATAGGCAAGAGGGACATAGGCAAGAGGGACATAAGCAAGAGGGTCATAGACAAGAGGGCCATAAGCAAGATGGCCATAGGCAAGAGGGCCATAGGCAAGAGGGCCATAGGCAAGAGGGTCATATGCAAGAGGGTCATAGGCAAGAGGGTCATAGGCAAGAGGGCTATAGGCAAGAGGGCCATAGGCAAGAGCGCCATAGGCAAGATGGTCATAGGCAAGAGGGTGATAGGCAAGAGGGCTATAGGCAATAGGGTCAAAGGCAAGAGGGTCATATGAAAAAGGGCCATATGCAAGAGGGTCATAGGCAAGAGGTCCATAGACAAGAGGGTCATATGCAGGAGGGTCAAAGGCAAGAAGAAGGGCCATATGCAAGAGGGACATAGGCAAGATGGTCATAGGCAAGAGGGCTATAGGCAAGAGGGCCATAGGCAAGAGGGCCATAGGCAAGAGGGCCATAAGCAAGATGGCCATAGGCAAGAGGGCCATAGGCAAGAGGGCCATAGGCAAGAGGGTCATAGGCAAGAGGGCCATAGGCAAGAGGGCCATAGGCAAGAGGGCCATAGGCAAGAGGGTCATAGGCAAGAGGGCTATATGCAAGAGGGCCATAAGCAAGATAGCCATATGCAAGAGGGCTATGGCAAGAGGGCAATAGGCAAGAGGACCATAAACAAGATGGCCATAGGCAAGAGGGCCATAAGAAAGATGGCCATAGGCAAGAGGGTCATAGGCAAGAGAGCCATAAGCAAGAGGGCCATAAGCAAGAGGGCTATAAGCAAGAGGACCATAGGAAAGAGGGCCAAATGCAAGAGGGCCATAGACAAGAGTAACTGATGTTACATATTTTCTATTTTGATCTCCCTTAGATCTTTGAGAATGTTCACAATACGGCCCAGGCTTTCAAATAATGTAACACTTCCGATAAACTGACCTAGTATTGCAAGCAGATAGATAACAAAAATTACAAATAATAGTATGAGACTATTCATACAATGAGTAAATAAATTGAATTTTTGTTATTCATTGAAAAGAAATTACAAAATGACAAGTTACATCGTTTATCCGTATCATGTATTATTTTGATTGATTGCCGTAAGAACTGGCTTTATATTGATATCGTTAATGCCAACTGCTGAAAAATAAACTTTGTCTATTATTTTTTTTTAAGGTTCAGTCAGTTAAATTTTCTTACCAAGACCTCTGTCAGCTAATTTATTACCAGGTAAAATTACTAAAAAGCCAGTGCCAAAATCAAATTCAATGGATGCATCTTTATTAGATAAACCCGTGAAATATAAACAGCAAGTTTGTTACCCGTATATTAAGTAATGCGCTGGTAATTTTTCATTGTCTCGCATGAGCTCAAATAAAACAGTCAAATCTTCTTATAATAAGAGTTGATCATGATGAGATACTGCACAATTATTAATTCACTTTAAAAGTGATAAAAATCCAAATAGATTTTTGAATATTGTAATCTTTTGAAGACTGATGAGTAGGAAACTCATTTTTAAATTGTGTGGGTTTGTCCTAGTTTTTGCTGTTACGTGAAATTAAGATAACAATATCATAGCAGAACTCTTAGAAGGAATTTATTTCTGTAAAGAAGTGAAAATATCAATGATGGTATTATTGAAGTGTGAAGTGTGAACACAGCTACTTATTTTACAACTTACACACCTAATTGCAATACATAAATTAGAACTGTTGTTTCAAGATAATGTCACTGTAAATTAATCATTAATCTTTTCAGCTATAAAAAAATGCCTCTGGCTATGATATGTTGAAAATGTCATTTCCGTATTGGCTATGAAGATGAAAAAGTTGGTTTTGCAGACTGTGACAAAACCACTGTGCCTTTTCAGAGGAGATGTGTTGAAATTTTTGACAATATACATATAAGGAAAATAAGTACAATGTAACCCCAAGAGTGGAGCCAGTAGCATGATCTGAACTAGTCCAACTTGTTGACGCTCTCAGATATTAAGCTACTTTTTATTTGTGTAATATTTGGAGCGTACAATGGGGGGAAAGACCAACACAATGGTGGAAAGTTTTCCTTCTTTGTCTATATTGTTGAGCAAGGATTTTGTGCGCAACATTCAAGCCCCGATATCAGACAGTTAATATCAACGGATTGTGATAATATTTACCGGTGTAGATAATTCATTTCTCGATAATGTTCCGTAAGAATTATGTAATGACACTTTGAATTTTGCACGCCTGAGCAATTTACATCAAACCACTATTCACATTTTCAATTCCTCTCGCTTCACCCGCTGTGTACCGCAGGTAGATTTTAATCGATAACGCAGCCTATTACACTGTAATGCCTTCTTCTGATTGGTTGATATTTAAATGTTTCATAACATGGTGAGAGGTCAGTGATTGTATTGCGATTTAAGCAGAAGTTAAACTGAAACAAACTATGCCTTTTAACTTCAATTGGACGATATTTGAGGTAAAAATGGACTTCTTAACTAAAACATTATGAGTTGGTAATGTTATTTTGCAATTTTACGCAAATTGATGAACATTTAAACTTTCTGGTTTCCACCACGTAAGACTAGATTTGAACAAACTTGGTAGAGAACCAAAATATGATGTTACCTGCCAAAAACCAAATCTCTGGGCATTGCAGTTTAAGAGAAGAGTTTTAAAGTTTTCAATACTTACATATAAGGGAAACTAGATAAAGACAGGGGCACGATTTGAACAAACTTACTAGAGGACCACATGAGGATGTTACACACCAAATATTATAGCCATGGACCTCGACATTTCAAAGAAAAAGATCTTTCAGGCTTTCTTTTTTTCATTGATTTTTTAGCTCTGATGAGATTTATATGCAATCAACAGAACAATTTGAACAATTGTGTACACACTCACGCACGACAGACTACACCCTATCCTAGAAGCTCACTATAAGCAAAATATGCTCAGATTAGCTTAAAACAACCAGATGAAAAAAATAAAAATAAAAAAATAAGTTAAAAATATGAAAGCAAATGCTACTGCTCAGATCTTTTGATATATTCTGTATTTCAGTATTCTATACATAAGATTCACTTTTATTTGTCTCTATTTGACTTATTTCATCACTGTGACTTGCAGCCTTACCTGATCAATAATTGATGCTATGAAACGCTGTACATAGCCTTGCACACTTTAAACCAGCTGTTGTTTCTTTTTAGTCCNAATTGATGCTATGAAACGCTGTACATAGCCTTGCACACTTTTTTTTTTTTTTCATAAATTATGTCTATAGGATTTTTGAATATTGATGATGAAAATACTTTAGTTTACAACCACAATCCGAACCACAAGTAATAATGGTCAGCGCACTAACATTCTTTTCTGTTCTGACATACAATGGAAATGAAATTGGTATAATTATATTGGATCTGACACAAGTTGTCATTTCATATCATGTTTCATAAAACAAGTTCTGGAATTTATTAGGTAAGCAGCCTTTTAAGAAATTTCCTAGATGAGTTTTATAAATCTTGGTATGAAATGACAACAGTTAGTGTCACAATATCTTTTTTATCACATGCTTTTAAATTAGCAAAGAAAATTAACATTTATGTAAATGTCATGATAAAACTGGACAGTGAGTTGTTTACATTGCTAGAGACTGACATCACTTGAAGTTGAAACCTCATTTAAATAAAATAAATTAATGTGATTGGTCATTTAAACAAAAAGTAGCTAAAAACGCTCAAAAAGCTAAATTACACATGTTTAAGATGAAAGTATATTTAATGGTTATAACTACATGGAAAACAAGATGTAGCATGGGATGAATAACAATGCTTGTGTGTTTTATTAGTGTTTGTAAAAAGTTATTCTGTTTTACAATATTTATGGTTGTTGAATAGTTCAATTAGCTGGTGCTGGATTACTAGAATATTATTCAACAGTAACCCATTTAATCATGTACACTTTATTTGAGAGCATGTGTTACTTTGACCCCATTATACCTTTAGACTGTAATAGAATAATTTTGCTTAACTTAAGTTGATTAAGTACATGTGAAATTTAAAGGTTGTATTACAGTTTTTAATTTTTGAATAGTTTCAGGTGTTTTGCAATCCTAAATTTTCCAAAATACTTTGTTTTTATTATGTATTCCATCAAAGTGCATTAACAGATACTATTTCTGTCAAACAAAATGTACATTATCATACAAACTGTCTTAAAAATGAGACATGTGCAAAGGAAATTATTCATATCCTATTTTAATCATTTGAACTAAACCCTACTTTTACCTCATATTTGCTGATTAGCATTCAAGTATTACAGACCGCAATGGCCCAATAAAGTAAACTTAAGACACTTTTCAATGCTTTTTAAACCCACAATCTTCCAAATCAATAAAATGTAATTAAACACACGGTACCAAACTTGTTCTTTTAACCATAAGAAGCATATTGGTGTGACTAAAAATGCCATTAATACTACCTGATATATTTTTACATGTGCACATATTTTTGCTGCAGTTTAATATCAACAAATTGAAGAAACACAATTTGGTTCTATCTGCTATTCTTTCATTCTTTAAATGATTTTAGCTTACCGTATTTATAAGGAGAGCTGCTTAAAATATCTTTTATCTGCGAACAATAACAAAATGTTATGACATTTGTCTATCCTTACACCTGTATAAACCCTGATAAGTAGCAGCCTTTTCCTAATTAGAGTATACATAAATATTTTAATTTAGCGGGATACAAAAAGCCTTATTCATTGTATAAAAACCTATAATCCCTCAAAACTGTAATACCAGGTAAGCTGCTTGTAGTGAATTTATTATATTATAAGTCCAGATGGTTAAGATTATATAATCTATGTATGCGCTAATTTAACAACACAATTGTAGGGTTTATAATTTACTTCATTATCAGATTTGTTTCACTTTTGTAAGGTTTGCATTAAATTACAACTCCATAAACAGTTGTATGAAAATCAAGTGAAGTTCATTAGGTATGCATATAAGATCTCAGATGCACTTAAATATATTTATTTTCCTTGTAAAACTAACAAAACAATATATTTTCAAAAAAGTCTCCTATTTGTCAATTTTACAGATTAAGAAAATTTCCTGTATAAGTTAGATTTTCCCATTTAAGCAATACATGTAAACAAGTACACTTATCTTGGTCTACATGAGATAGTTATAGTATCAAGTGTTGAATGTTTGATTCATACAAGTGCTACAGGAAATGGTAACTCTTCTGCATTTCCTGGACTTTGGCAGTTTGCTCTGAGCTCTTGAGAAAGCTTACCAAATCTGGCGATAACTAAACACTCACTGATCAAGTTCAAACACACAACATCTTCATAAAGCAAAAACCTTAACATTAATTTTATTTTTATTTTAACAGATGTTTTAATTCAATAAAAATAAACTTAAAGCAAAAAATGAGAATAAAATGATTTTAAATTGTGAATCTGTGTGCATCATTATTAAAATGGACCTTTCGATAAAAAGAGGAGCAAGATTTTAATTTTAATTCGAACAACTGCTGTAAAAGAATGCCTATTCAATAATTAAAAAAAAAAACAATACAAAAATAATAATCTGTGAACAAGTCCCTTTAAAGCTGAAAATGTATAAATTAACACAAGAAATGTTACCATGAATTAACTAGATTTTCAACTATTTACCAATAAATCAAGTTGAATGTAATTAAGTCTCAAAGCAAGGTCTGCATCTACGCTACCTACACACAAAATGACAGTACCATCCAAACTCAAGTTAATAAGAAGAAACCATTTTCTATTTACAAGTTTCAATGACCTTGACCCTAGTGGCCCGAATGCAATCTCACCCTAGGTAAGCTACCAACAAACCAAATTACTGCACAAAATCTACATTTAAACTGAAGTTATCGAGACAAAACACTTTTCTATTTTTATTAACAGTGTCCTTCACCCCACAGGCCCCAAATGCAATCCCTTGCTAGATCAGCCTGTAAGCTATATGGGGTACTCACAAAATGTCAGCATGATTTGTCCATCCTAGTTGAAGTTATGGAGCACAAATGTTCTTTTTCTATTTTAAGCAACAGTGACATTGACCCAACTGGGCCCTAAATGCAATCATATGTTAGGTCTGCATGTCATTGAGATTGGAGTTGCTGTACTCATCCACTTTCCTGAATTTCCCGAAGTACAACACATATGAAATTGATAAGTGTATAATTCTGCTAAATACAAATTGCAGCTCAGAATCATTGGTATTGGTTGGTAAACTCACATGATGATCCAGCAGACATGTGTGAATTTTGTATTAAATATATGAAGTAGTTATAGTTATTTTTGAATGCTCTGAGCTTTTTTGAGTACGTACGTACAGCTCAGACCCGGAGGGTCAATATAGCTGGGAGTTGGGTTATTGCAACTAGAAGTAGTTACAGAGATATATACTTAATGCATGCATACTTAAAAATGAATTTTCAGCTTGCATGCAAATCTTAACCTGATTTTTCTCAGTACAAAAGGGGGCATTTATGCTAAAAAGTACAATATAAAAGGACATAATCCTGCTAAAAAGCTAGTCACAGTTATAAGTCTTGGTCAGTGAATGCTTATAAAGACCCTGTACTAATATGTTATGTTTTATTTCAACATCTTATAAATACAACACTATGGAGATGTTGCATGTTTATGTTAACCAAATTTTTAAGAACAAAAAGGGACGCATTACAGATAAGAGTTATAGATCTTGGTCAGTGGACTAACCTCACCCAATGAACCGGAACCATGTAATTGAATATTTGTGGTAGAAGCAGTGATATAAAGAAGTTGCACTGACTACTGTAACCAAATTTCTAAATACAAAAAGGGGGCATAATTCTGCTTAACTGCAGGTAAGGGTTATGGAACTTGGTCAATGACCTCACACTATCATCCCGAACACATGTGTAAGATTTCAATAGAATAACTGTAGTTGAAAAAGTGATATCATATGGAGAAGTTGCGTGTTAACCTTAACCAAAGCATTACATGGAGCCGACACTAACATGTTAAAAAGTAAATAGCCCTGACTATTAGGTGAATAGTCAAGCTAAAATAGGGTTTTAAATATTTTTGAATAATATATTAAGATGTAAATTGTTTAATGTATATGTTTATAAGTCTATACACTAATCTGATAAATTATGCAAAACAAATTACAAAATAAAAATATAGGCTCATAATTAAAATCACTACCCATGATTGTTATAAAACAATGCATTAATTCCACTCAATGTTAGCAGGGTTTAAATATAACAGTATCATATGACATCAAATACACTTGCATGATATAATCTTACAGGACTTCAATACATCCAAGTGCACATTCAACTTGGTAGAAACATTATACATGTATCGGCCTACTACATTGTAGTACAGTAAAGCACAAGTTGTTCACAGTGACAGTGTGACATTATGAATACAGATAAAATTAAGCAATAAATACATAAGAACATTTCAAAATTGTATAAATGACTTGATTCTGTTGACATATTAAAACATAATTCAAACATACCGAATATACGACGACCTGAGTCCTTTTTGATAAACTTCCTCCAATTTACAGTCACTGTCAACTGTTCAAAACTTTGCCATGAGTGACGTCAACTCGTGCATGTACAACTGTTTCCCTACCGTATTTGTACACTGCGGTGTAGGATTTTAAAGATGGCGAAACGATTTGACATTTCGGATACGATAAATATCCGCGAGTTTTTATCAAAATGGGATAACGCTTTATATCTGAGCTGTGCACAGGAGCCAATTAAAAGCCCCGAAATGATTGCAAAGGCAATGAACATGAGCATAGAAAATGTCAAAGAGCTGGAAACCGTTTGCAGGTATCGTGCAACATAATTTCGCGACCCAGTGTTTTGTTGGGCTATTAGTTTTCGGTTGTAGTTAATGATCATGCATCACTACTATCATCATGCGATAATAAGTTTAGCGACCCTCAGTACTTATTATATTCAAAATAAGCTACTATTATTTTTCTTGTATACCTGATTTGATCCATATTTTCTTAATTTGTCTTAATTGTAAGACGCTGAACTGTGAATAAGATGTCAATTATTGTAAACAATAGATTTAACATGATATTAAACTACCCATGCAAACGGACAGATGAAACCACTAAACTTTAAAGACACTACCCCTCCACAGATTTGCCCATTATCATCTCGTAAATTGAAGAAAACTGTTATCCAAGCAATGACTTATAAACTGAAGTCGTCTGCACTAAACAAAAACTGTGAATTTGCTCTTATCCATTTGTTGGAAGTTTCTTTGCATATAAATCTGATATTTGAATCAGAATTTTGGATTTGAATATTGTGCCAGTTTTTGTATTTATTCGTTCTATCCATAGTAAAAAAAATATAGTATCATGAATCTAAATATGTCACATAAAAAAATATTTTGTTTTATTAGAATTTAGATTGAACCATACAGAAGGTTAAATCATTGCATACTAAATGTGATTTATTGTAAAATACAATTTTGTGTTTGCTGTTATTGAACTCAATATAGACATCAATATTAATTTTGGCTTCTATGATTTAAAATGTCACTTTTATGGTTTTCAACATTGCTGGCTTATGGTACAACCTCCATAGCAAAGCCTACCAGGATGTCTTAAGAATTTGACAGTTTATAAACAGTCACCAGAAACTGCACAAACAGCTTACAACACTACTGTACCAAACAGCAGTTATAGTGTTGTTTTTTCGGCAAATTTGGGTTTGCTATTTTGCCCCATTCCCAAATATAAAAAAGTGTATATTTTACCCAAATTCCCAATTATAGGTTTCCAAAAAACAAACAAACTTTTTGTGAATAAAATTCAACATGTAGTTAATTTCCTTATGCAGATCTAACCTAGTAAATATAATATTGAAAACACTTATTCTCAATTTTAAAGTATTTGTTAGCTCAATTTTGGTGAAAACAATGCTATTGTTCCCAATCCAAAGGGCCACGACCTCATTTCAAAAACCGTAAAAAAACACTGAGTCAGAATTATTGGACATTAATTAAATGAGAATCTAATGGTATTTAATGGTTAAGTTGACTTTTGTATTTATTTATTTTTAAGAGCAGATCATGTTTGAAATCAAACTTGCAAGAGTATTCAATTGCAAACTGTCATGGTCAGATGATAAAACAACAGTGGGGAATCTTTGTGAATTGATAGAACAGACAAGGAATTAATGAAACAGAGATTGTAAAAGCAAGTCCTTTAACACTTGTTTGAATTGATTTTCATATTATTTAAGATTATTCCAGATAGATTTTGTTTGTAGTAAAAACATGGAAAGTCTATTTAAAAAGTATAAAACCTGTGAACAAATCCCTTTAATAAAAAGGTGTCTGCCTTGCAATCAGGATGCTTGGGGTTGGATCCCTACTCTTGGAGTGTTCTCAATATCTTCTGCAAAGACTTCAAGTACTGGTTTACACAAAAAATGGACTCAGCAGTGTCTCAATAAGTCTTGATGAAATCAAGTTAAAAATAAATATTTTTAACTGAAATTGTATGAACACAAAATTGAAAAGATCTCTGAGATCTGCATCAGAATGTCACTAAAACATGAACACTATTAGTAGCCATTAGAGTAGAGATCTGTCAATAATATATTAGTCTGTTACAAAATATATCATTTTATATTTTGTTTCTAGTTTAGATCAGCTTAATAAGCCTGGAACAACTGTACAAAGCAGATGGGAGAGCCTTGAAGTGATACCTGATGATGTCAACTTGTTTTGCACTAGGTAGTATTTCAACTTTCATTTGTTGCCATGCTATTTGATTACTATGTTGAGTCAGAAATAAAACACTGTTTATGTTCAGGTTTTGTTTTATTTAGACTTATTTTGAACATTAACTATAGATTTTTCTCCTGTATGGTAACACTGCATGAGTATGAGTCTGATATAAGAGTGCTTGTAAGTGAAGTGATACTTAAATGGTAAATTTTATGTTTTGAAAAACTATACATTGATAAACTGTGTATTGTGGAAGGAACTTATCATATATATGGTTTTAAATGGATGATCTTTCATAAACATTTGCTATCCATTACTGCAGGGTTGTACATTCCAAAATAGTTTTCTTTATATTATTACCGTATTACCCACGTATTAGGAGTTGTGTTAAACACTTGTTAATATTGAGCCACTTTAAGTTGAAAATTGTAGGCATGAAATATAAAGTTAAGTAATACAAATAATTAAAATATTTAAACTTATGCTATTCATTATTAAGCATTTGAATGAAATAGTTTTCATAACTGCTGTTGTCATCACTGTCTTTTAATGTTTTCTGTTTTTAGATTTCAAGCTCAAGAATTAGAAAAAAGAAGGAACAAAAATTACAACTTGCAAGTGACGAGAAAATTCAAGTACAAAACTACTGATTTATATCCAACGGTGATGAGATTTTTTTTTTTAATTTATTAAAGTTTTACACTCATCATGCTAAGCAATGAATATTAGGCTGTAAAGTTGCTATATACCACAGTTAGATAATACGGTATAGTTTTTCTGAACCACCTGTAGACTGTGCTGTAAAGTTGTTAACCATATTTGGGAAATGCGGTATAGTTATTGTTAACCACCTGTAGGTAATGCTGTAAAGTTATTGTTAACCACCTGTAGGTAATGCTTTAAAGTTATTGTTTACCACATGTAGGTAATACTGTAAAGTTATTATTAACCACCTGTAGGTAATACTGTAAAGTTATTGTTAACCACCTGTAGGTAATACTGTAAAGTTATTGTTAACCACCTGTAGGTAATACTGTAAAGTTATTGTTAACCACATGTAGGTAATACTGTAAAGTTATTGTTAACCACATGTAGGTAATACTGTAAAGTTATTGTTAACCACATGTAGGTAATACTGTAAAGTTATTGCAAGCAACCTGTAGGTAATACTGTAAAGTTATTGTTAACCACCTGTAGGTAATACTGTACAGTTATTGCTAACCACCTGTAGGTAATACTGTACAGTTATTGCTAACCACCTGTAGGTAATAATGTAAAGTTATTGTTAACCACCTGTAGGTAATACTGTAACGTTATTGTTAACCACCTGTAGGTAATACTGTAAAGTTATTGTTAACCACCTGTAGGTATTACTGTAAAGTTATTGTTAACCACATGTAGGAAATACTGTAAAGTTATTGTTAACCACATGTAGGTAATACTCTAAAGTTGTTGTTAACCACATTAGGTAATACTGTAAAGTTGTTGTTAACCACATGTAGGTAATACTGTAAAGTTATTGTTAACCACCTGTAGGTAATACTGTGAAGTTATTGTTAACCACCTGTAGGTAATACTGTAAAGTTATTGTTAACAACCTGTAGGTAATACTGTAAAGTTATTGTTAACCACCTGTAGGTAATACTGTAAAGTTTTTGTTAACCACATGTAGGTAATACTGTAACGTTATTGTTAACCACATGTAGGTAATACCGTAAAGTAATTGTTAACCACCTGTCAGTAATACTGTAAAGTAATTGTTAACCACCTGTAGGTAATACTATTAAGTTATTGTTAACCACCTTAGGTAATGCTGTAAAGTTATTGTTAACCACCTGTAGGTAATACTGTTAAGTTATTGTTAACCACCTGTAGGTAATACTGTAAAGTTATTGTTAACCACATGTAGGTAATACTCTAAAGTTGTTGTTAACCACATGTAGGTAATACTGTAAAGTTTGTGTTAACCACATGTAGGTAATGCTGTAAAGTTTGTGTTAACCACATGTCGGTAATACTGTTAAGTTATTGTTAACCACATGTAGGTAATACTTTTAAAGTTGTTGTTAACCACATGTAGGTAATACTCTAAAGTTGTTGTTAACCACCTGTAGGTAATACTGTAAAGTTATTGTTAACCACATGTAGGTAATACAGTAAAGTTATTGTAAACATCATGTAGGTAATACTGTAAAGTTATTGTTAACCATCTGTAGGTAATACTGTAAAGTTATTGTTAACCATCTGTAGGTAATACTGTAATGTTGTTATTAACCACACATGTAGGTAATGCTGTAATGTTGTTGTTTACCACATCTAGGTAATTCTGTAAAGTTATTGTTAACCACATGTAGGTAATACTGTAAAGTTATTGTTAACCACCTGTAGGTAATACGTATAGATTATTATATGGAAAAAGTGTGCCTTTAGTGGTAATTGGCACACTTGGTGAGTTATTTGCATGAGGGCTTTAGCCCATGTGCAAATAAACACCAAGTGTGCCAATAACCACTAAAGACACACTTGCTCCATATAATGACCTGTTTATTGTATAATGTTCATCATGTGTATGCCATGTATATCGAAATTAAAGCAAGTAAAAAGATATAATTATTGTAGAACGTGAATGTCCGTCTTCATTTATTCAATTAATACATACGGAATATTATGCAATTCAATTGTTCCAAGAGTTTGCATCAGTCGAGTTGCTTGTGTGATGACGTATCACACGAGAGGCAGAGTCTCTAGTGTGATACGAAATAGCGCAAGCCACGAGACTGATACAAAAACTTGGAACAATTGACTAGCGTAATATTTCTTTTATTATATACAACAACTAACAAAAACAGTTAACAATTGTATTTTTTTGGTTTAACAAAACTTACAAAACAATGACTTAAATGTCACGTCATTAAATGTGATGTCATTAAAATGTGACATCATTAAATGGGTCGAATTAAGTAGTCCGGCTAGTATGGTAATACGGAATCAGAAAACAGTGAGTAGCGTAATACGGATTTATTTCAATGATTGCTACAACCTGTATTTTGTTAAAAGCATTAAACAGGCATAAATAAAAACAAAGATCATTAGACATTGTATACACTGAAATATAAAATAAAAAAGTAGAATACTGATTAGAAAATAAAATAAGCGTCTCTGCATGCGCAATTTTAAAATAATATATTTGTGCAAACATTACACTTTTCACTTCACACAAACTATGTTTTTTTGTTCTTCATTCATCACTTATTTGAAATTTATTTGTACCCGGGCATAAAATTTCTAACTTTATCTTATATCAAAATATCAAAATATAAACTTACATGGTGGTCATCAAATTATAAATCCATATTGTTTTGAGCAGATAATTCACATTGTTACCAATTCTCAAAAACACAAGTTGGCCTCCTCAAATGACTGAAAAGCCGGAGTGATTTCTTTAATTCCTCTTGAAGTTTCCAATTATACATTAAAAACACACAATCCGAAATACGTTTTGGATTCCTTTAATGTTTTTTAAATAAATATTGTACTGTTAAAATTGATTTATCACAACTTCCGAAATGTTGTCGTTAAAATCCAGAGAGTCAAGCTTAAACTGGTGTGTTTCATCAAAGAAATTACGTCATACATGATAGATACGTCATAAATTGCATAATCAATTGCATGAAAATAAAAGTACGGAAAGCTGGTTCGGTATGCACAGATGCATACATATAGTGCATTTCAGCACAAGTTTGTAAGCATATAAAGTAGCAAAAAAAATATGCAAATATAAAGGTTAATTGTCATGAAATAAGCAACAAGCAGTACAAAATCTTTAAACACTAGAACTTAGTACAGTAATGCTGACAAGCAACACAAAAGCACAAAAAAGCTCAACAGCACCAAAAAGCACAATAAGCACAAAAAGCATGAAAAAAAGAGCACAGCAATTAAAAAAAAGCTCACTTTGCTGTATGCTGTACCTGTGCTGCCCTTGTCAAAAAAATAACCCACTTTCATACCAAAACACACTTAAACCAACATAAAACTGTGTTTTTTCTGAGTTTTTCTCAGCGGAAGTTGGTTTTTGCTATTAAAAGCGAGTTTTATGTGTGCTAAACTGTGCTTAACTGAGTTTAAAGTTGGTTATTTTAAGAAGATGTGTGTTAAAGCGAGTTTTTTTCTGTAAGGAGTTGGTTTTTTGTGTTTCAAAAGTGAGCCTTTTTATTTATGAGTTGGTTTATGTGTGTTTAAGTGTGTCTTTTTGTTTTATAAGCAAGTCTTTTACAACAGAAGTTGGTCTTTTTTTAAACAGAAGTGGGTTTAAGCGAGTTTAAATTGGTCTTTTTGTAAATAATTTGAGAGCTGAAACCAGGCTAAAAGACTCACTTTAACACACTTTTCAATAAGTTGGTCTTTTGTTTATAAATAATACTCATCAATGAAACAATAATTCTTCAACTAGGTCTTTGTTTCATGTTTATAGCCATATATAATACAAGTCAATTGTAAAGGGGCTTTTTTACAGCTTG
>VMBQ01000501.1:175422-198159 GCA_007657795.1 Dreissena rostriformis | reverse complement strand
TCTTGAAAAAATGCTTTTTACTATAGGCACTTTTGTGTCCGGAGCCATATCTTGGAAGTGCTTTGGCGGATTTCATTGAAACTTGGTATGAGTATATATATCGATAAGACAATGATGCACGCCAAATGGCATTGTACAACATCTGTTAATAACGGAGTTATGGCCCTTTGTATCTTGAAAAAATGCTTTTTACTATAGGCACTTTTGTGTCCGGAGCCATATCTTGGAAGTGCTTGGGCGGATTTCATTGAAACTTGGTATGAGTATATATATGGATAAGACGATGATGCACGCCAAATGGCATTGTACACCATCTGTTAATAACGGAGTTATGGCCCTTTGTATCTTGAAAAAATGCTTTTTACTATATTGGCGGATTTCATTGAAACTTGGTATGAGTATATATATGGATAAGACGATAATGCACGCCAAATGGCATTGTACACCATCTGTTAATAACTGAGTTATGGCCCTTTGTTTCTTGAAAAAATGCTTTTTACTATAGGCACTTTTGTGTCCGGAGCCATATCTTGGAAGTGCTTTGGCGGATTTCATTGAAACTTGGCATGAGTATATATATGGATAAGAGGATGATGCACGCCAAATTGCATTGTACACCATCTGTTAATAACGGAGTAATGGCCCTTTGTTTTGTAGTATGTTCATCCGTCCGATTTGCACCCATCCTCAAACAAAAGATATGTTGCGGGGGATATCAATTCTACGAATTTGCTTGTTATTTTTGTTATTGTTGGTGAAATTGACTTTTCATGGTTCAGTAAGAGAAGTTGATAGGAAACATGTCTTCAACACTGTAAAAAAGGGAGCAATTTTCAGTGGCAGTAATTGGAAAGAGGAGTGAGGGTATTGAACACTTGGATGAATGGACCTGAATGTCCAGTAATTGGAAATATGTTTTTGAATGTGAATATAGACACAGGGGTGTGATTTTTCCTCCTTTCAGCTGATTTCCTCCCTTTCAATGTCAAACTTATTTTACAAATAGTTATAAACTGTGTTGGATCTTTATACAAATGAAGGGTATAGTAAGTGTTGACCCTTGTAAGGGGGGTAGGGCATTTTTCTCCCTTGAGGTTGTTCTTAAATCACACCCTTGAGACAATAATAATATTGATAACAAGTCAATAATGTTAGTTATGATGCTATTATAAATATTTGATTTTCCTTTGGTTTGTATGTCTGTGTGATATTATACCAAAAGTTAATTGGTAAATATACCAGTACCCAAGTTAAGTTATGACATATTGTGTTAACCCTTTGCATGCTGGGAAATTTGTCATCTGCTAAAATGTCGTCTGCTGAATTTCTAAAATTAGCATTTTCGTCGATTTTTTTCAAAGAATACTATCAGAATAGCAAACAGTTTGGATCCTGATGAGACGCCACGTTCTGTGGCGTCTCATCTGGATCCAAACTGTTTGCAAAGGCCTTCAAAATTGGGTTCCCGCACTGAAAGGGTTAATATGTTTAAGCATTAACTGCATTTCAGTTTTCTCTTTGTTGTCCTCTTTATGGCCTTTATAACATAATTTAAAACTTTTAAGTAGCTGTAGATTATTTTTTAAGCAGTGGACAGTGTACCAGAAAAACCAATTCAAATTGTTTAACCATTTCTGCCAAATTTCATCTTCTGCAACAATGGCAACCTATAAATCAGTAAGTTTGTTAACATATGCTAGCACACACATAAATGTTTGTGACATTATTTTTTCAAATTAATTGATGAAAAATAAACGTTGTATAAGTTTGTGGTGAACGATGAAATAATTTTGCAAATACTGATTGAAAAAGTAGTACAATCATTGCCAAAAAAATAGTTAATTTGCATTTGCAGGGATCAGGCATTAATATCAATAGTCAACATGAGGTGGAGTATCCAATCAGAAATAATCACTGCGTCTACATAAAAATACGAACAATTATGATTACACAACAAAAAGCATGCTTATTTATATTTCAGATCTCAAGTTCGCTGCTTAATCGAGTGTCGTTGGTGGATCAGCACTTCTTTAAGGAAATAGGCCTGATACCTCGGGTGTCCCCGGAGTTCGAACTCACCCTTGACAACTCCCCTGTCCTTCACGCCATACAGACCATGAACTTCTTTCAAATGAAAGGTAAGCATATCTGGGAAATAAACTCGAGCAGTAGGACTGTAAGGGATATTTTATATTTATGTATTGTAAAGGTTTTGTTTTGAAATATGGGTTTTGCCATGTTATATTGCAGCGTTTTTTTTCTCCAAAGGGTAAAGGTACCTGTACCCCTACAATTGGGAAAAAACGAGTCGTGAAATCAATGAATTGGGAAAAATTCGAGTCGCAAAATTAATGAATTGGGTATGTTTAAAATGCATCTTATCTATCATAAGGGGCGATATTCTGCATCACAAAGCATCTTAAGCTCTAGATTTTAACAGAAAAACTACGAGTGATGATATTTTGACAATCATATCATGTCATGTGAAAATTGTGTTATTGCCACTAAAGTAAGAATGTGCCTGTCAATGGATTTTTTTTTATCTTCTAGTGAAAGGCATAATCACTTAGGTTGCATAAAAAATAATATTAATAATTTTGTTTAAGCCCTTAAAAGTCTCACACGCCCTGCAATGTTTTATGTGAGTTAAATTAAAAACCTAAAAAACAAAACAAAACTAAAACAACAACAATGGAACTTGGACTGGTTTCAAATCTTTCAACAGTAAGTGAGAATAGCCACACATAACCAAAATGAGTTTTTAGAGTGGAATGCTTTAACAACTATTTTCAAAGGTTAGTCTTATATTTTGTTTTGATTTTTTTTTCAAACCATCAAATAAGATATTAAGTTCATCTGCCATAAAATGCTCATGTATATGTTGTAAATAACTATAGTATTTTACACACATGTTTCATTATTTTTAATTTTATGTTAAACTTTTATTTGTTTACATCCGTCTCCGAATAATTTCTGTCCGGATTTGACACTTCAAAAACTATACATAGATCTTAAGTAATATGAGCATTTAACTCAATAGGGTTGTTGGGAACAGTAGATATGGAGATTGGGAAAGGTCCGGTGCAAAAATTGGGAAGCCTCCGGTAGGCTTTGGGAAAGGTACCGTTTCCTGGTACTAGTTCAAGAAGGAAAAAAAACGCTGTTATTGCAGTATTACATCTGTCTGAAAATTGGCAAAACATAACATGATGAGACTCATTGCACAACATAAAGGACCCATGTTGCTAAAGTAACATACTACAGAAACAAATATTTACTAATAACTTAAGGTAACCGTATATTGACTTCATGTTATTGAAAAAAGTAGAACCTTGGAGAACTTTAGGTGGGGTGGTGGCTTTCGCTGTTACTGTTCACCTCTAAATCCTCCTTTGGGATTTGTTTGCAAGCCTGCCTTACAAACACTGACGTTAATTATGTTGTTAAGCCCAAAGTGTCATCCCTAGGATGCATTTTTTTGCTGGTCTCAGTGTCCATTCCAGCCTTTGGAAGGAAGCCATGCTGAAATCATAACAATTCTTAGATAGAATCATGATTATTTACAACCTCTTATAATCCATATTTTACAGTATCCATACATCAGCAGTGTTCAAATGGTCATTCCTTGTGGTGGGCAGTTTATATGTTAATGTAAAAAGCTTTAAACATAACAATATAACATTTTGGGCCATGTGTTGGATTTCTGTCCCACTTGTTTGAATAATTTTTGTATACAAAAAGTATAAACGGTTTAACCAGAGAGGTCAAGTACCTCTTACAATGGTCTGGTAATCATAACTTGACTTTTGTTTATCAAGCCAGCAGGCCATGATCTTATTGTTGATGTTTGGTTCATGTCAGAAATGTACCAGAGTATTATGACAGAAACCATAAGGAATTTTTGAATACAAATCCCTGTCCCTATCAATTCTAGGGAAATTTAATCAGACTGTCTAGTAAGTCTCCTGAAAATAGCTTCATTAAGGTTTGTAAGTGCTATTTGTACTTTATTTGGCTTTCCAATCTTCTATGTCAAGGTTTAGTTTCGGTAATAAATGTAATTTTTAGCTTGGCTGTTTTCGAAGAAAACCCGAGGTATTGTCATAGCCCTCTTGTCTTCCGCGTCGTCGTCGTGGTCGTTCGAAAACTTTAACGTTGGCCATAACTTTTTCAATATTGAAGTTAGCAACTTGATATTTGGCATGCATGTGAATCTCATGGAGTTGCACATTTTGAGTGGTGGAAGGTCAAGGTAATCCTTCAAGGTCAAAGGTCAAGGTCATTTTTTTATTTTATTTTTTTATTTTCATTCAAAACTGCACCCGCAGCCGAGAGTTGGCATTCGCTCGACAGTGCTCTTGTTATGCACCCTGGTAGGGTGGCATATAGTGATCCCACTGTCCGTCTGTCTGTCCGTCTGTCTGTCTGTCCTTCTGAAATTCCGTCACACTTGGGTTTAGATTTCGAATAATGGCCATAACTTTTGTAATATTGATCATAGCAACTTGATATTTGGCATGCACATGTATCTCATGGAGCTACTCGTTTTGAGTGGTGAAAGGTCAAGGTCATCCTTCAAGGTCAAAGGTCACATTTTTTTTGTTTAAATCAAAGCGGCGCAGTAGGGGGCATTGTGTTTCTGACAAACACATCTCTTGTTTTTCTTAGTTTTGTTCTTGAAAAAAAAAGACACCAAGTTTATGTTAATATTTCTTCTTTTGATTTCTTAAATGATTGTTACACCCAAGGAAGTATTCCTTTGCTCATGCATAATATATGTGTTACAGTAAATCTTTGAAACTAAGAATTTCACGAAACGACTCAGGATGTTCTTGAAATGATTGTTTCACTTAGGAACTTCACGAAATGCCTGATTTCTTAAGGAATTATTTGGAGAATATAATATTTGACTTTGTAAAGATTGCTTTTAGAATTGTTTGAATTGGAGATACAGTCATTGCTTAACAATGAGGCCATTTATTTTTGTAATAACAGTATTTTTCAAAGGGATACATGGAAAATGCTTTTTAGAGAATTGAGACCTAAATTAAATGAACATGAATTAAATCTCATTCTCATTTAAAGTAATACACCAGCATTTGATAACACATTTCTGTGAAGAGAGCAAGTTTTTTTCTCCATCAGCTTTTAAGTTGCATTGCCTATGATTCAAAGCTGTGATTTATCTTTACTATAATATTTTCTAACTTCAATATTTTCTTCTTTCTATGCTGCACATATACAGATGGTATTATTGGTAAGTCACTCTATGGTACATCAGTCTGCTTTCTATGTTTCATAGAAATTATGTTGCTCTTGTATTAGATTGTCAGATTTATTGTTAGCATTTTCTGTTTGTAATTACTCTTGATGCACAGAATGTATGTGCATGGAAGATGAAAGTTAAAATGTGAGGAAAACTTTTTGTCGTCAAATAGCTATATGACTTGTAGAAATCATCAGCACACTTATGCGGGTAGATATTAGGCTAACATCGGCTTGTTTTAAATAATCAACACTGCTGTAGGATGCATGTTTGTTTAAGTATGAAAAAGCTTATACATAAAATAAATGACCAATTGTGTACTTTAAAGATAACACATTGTCTGTGTTTGTTTAGTCATTTCAACCAATGTTACATAGATGTACATGCCCACTTAGTTATTGCTTGTTTTGGTTTTTAAGTGGTTATTATGTTTGTTTAGTTATTGAGAAGTAAAATAGTGGAAAGTTTTAATATTATAAAAAGCAGTATACAAATCCAAGGTCACAATGTACTTTAAATGTGTTTGTTTAATTTGATTTTTCACAGTAGTTGACATGGTTTTTGTCACAGAAAAAGACACAGAGATAAACAGACCTATCTTGTTCTGAAATCCTTTATTGGGAATTTATTATTAAGAATTATTTTTGTCTACACTCCACTAGCATTACTTGTCTAAGGCGCCTCACACTGTTTCAAACATGGCAGAATAATGGCGTGAAGGAAGTGGTAAAATCACTTTTAGAGCCGCTATTGATTTTAATACCTGAATAATCTGCATTTATTGCTTTCCCAATACAAGAAAGTGAATTGCTGAGGAGGGCATCTTGTTAAATTCAGATATATAACATAAATTATGTGAAAGGCATACTGTTTTTATTCCTGTAATTGATTTATTAAGAACGGCTGCGATTTTTATGTATATGTTGATTAGAAGAACATTTCTTTTAGATATAAAGTAACAAGATAGGTGTTTTACCTGTTGCCCATTTGTCTTCCAATTATTTGCATATATGTCATCTTATTTTAAGATTCTTATGTATATTTCTTTCTAATGAACATTAACTTTCTGTAGACATTATATTTTGCTTTAGATTTAAAAAAAAATGAATTAGAATTACAAAAAGTGTTTACTTACCTTTTTATTTTCCCCAGTCTATACTGGGGGACATATTATTTTTGCTCTGTCTGTTGCTTTGTTGGTTTGTTTGCACAAACTTTACCATTTGGCCATAACTTTTGCAATATTTAACATAGCAACTTCATTTTGGCATGCATGTGTATCTCATGGAGCTGCACATTTTGAGTGGTGAAAGGTCAAGGTCATCCTTCAAGGTCAAAGGTCAAATATATTGGTCAAAATCGCTCAAAAGGGGACATAGTGTTTCAGAAACACATTATTTGTTTGATGTATGATTTTATTTTGGATACCATTTAAATTAGTTGTTTAATGTTTCTTGCTTAAAATACTTTTTGTGTATATTTGGTTTGTCACATTTCCCTTATCAATCTTTTTGCCTTTTGGTTTTATATCTTAAAAACCTTCTAAAAAATCTTTTATTATTTAAATGTTCCACTGACCTTGAGCAAATTACTGTGACCTTCAGCTCCGGGTCAGCCGGCAATCCTACCTGAGGAGTGCAGTGCAGAGAACAACAGTGTTACTATCGCCTGGCAACCGTATCCGGGGAGTGTGGTGGATGCTTACACCCTTGAGTTGGATGATGGGAATGGGGGCGACTTTCGGGTAAGCTGTTATATATGGAATCTCAAGTTCAATTTGTAGAAGCAATTAACTGAGATGTGAAGGATCAAGCATATGAACTTTTAAATCAAAGTTATAGTTTTCAATATATTTTGTTGGTAATGATGAACATTAATTTTACGCAATTTTGTACTACAAAAATACTCACCAACTAGTCCAATCTCTACTCACCCAAATTTGAGCGTTGGCGTCTGATTAAAGCTTTGGTTGAAGTTAAAGTGCAAAAACTCCAAATCACTGTTAACTTACATGCTGGCCTAGGTTGGGAATGCTTGTGGTCCAGTTGGTTCAAGGTTACTGTGGCTATAATTAGAAAAATAGTTTCCGTTCAATAACCAAAGTCTGGAGGGAGGTATTTTGCTGTAATGTTCTGTTTAGGTAGCTTGTATGCCTTTACTTATACAGTTAATTCAATCAGCTAGATGTAATAATCTTATTTCTTGGAATGGTTACATTTCTTATAATAATTTATAAATGTCCATCCTTTACTTTACATATACTATATAACAACTTCAGAATTTTTAACCTCAAGTATTTCTTTATGGTAATTATTTAAAGTGACTGAAAGAAAATGTACATTGTACTATCAAAGCTGAAAAAAGTCAACTGCTCTGTCTTTGAACAGCTTTTGTTAAAACAATTTAATCTTTTTGTACAGAATTCTTAAAAAAAGGATATATCATAATGCTATATTAAATAAAAATGGGAGAAACTGTGCTTTGAACGTCTGCATATCCTTTATTTGGGGGCAATTGATGAATTGTATCAGTACATTATGCACATAAAACACGAAACATTAAACAAGATTAAAATTATCATGTTATTGGCAACAGTAAATGCAAACCATTGGGAGTTTTAATTGATGTAAAAGGCATGCCGAACTGGATCGCTCTTGTTTTAAATTAATGCTGTGTATTAATTTGTAAAAAAACAACAACAATATACACAAATTTAATCAAAAACAAAATCCTGCCAAATACTTTTGAATTATTGTGCTCCCTTGACTGTCAGATTTGTTTAAATTATATTTAAATATAAGTCAGTCAGTTAATAAATTGTTTTCCTTGTATTTGAAACCTGGTTTTATTCTGTAAAACAATTGCTCATCCAAAAATCCCCTATCACAACTTTAAACAAGTGTCATTCCCTTATTTGAAGTTCTAATTTACATCTTGGACAGTTACAAATTTGTCACCATCTTCATTGCTAGATTTTGTTCACTTTTGTCTTAGTCACCAAGTCTTGGATTGTTGCACCACAGAATACAATTTGTCAAATGACAAAGCAAGGTCATTTTTAGTGAATTAATGATAACATATTAGTCAAGGCTGTATGTGCCTGTTTCTTGCCAGAAAAGATCAATAGTTGTTTCAGAAAGCATCTGCAGATAATTCAGTGTGGAACTAATTCCTCAATATTTGACATTATGTCCCCATTTTATTGGCTTAAAAGGCACAACTGTGTAGCTGCTCATTGAAATTCTTCTAGATACATTGTTATGTGTTTGACTGGAAGAAGTTCATTAGGGATTTAACTTAGAAGGCCATCAATTATCATGTTTGGGTTTCAATTAACAATGGATTTGCATTTCCAAAGGGATGTTTGTCCCCAGAAATAGGGGCTGAGTCACCCCTTGGATCCCTAGGGATAGGGGCTGTGACAGATATTGACAGCATCTGAGGAGGATCAACCAGTGGTTAATATCAACTTGTGTAACCTTTCATGGAATTTTCACAGCACTTGAACAATTCTCAGAATGTGGAATTGCTGACTTCCCATCAAGGCAGAAAGTTGCTTCAAGTATAACCCCTATAGGCTTGAATTATTTAGGTGCTACTTTGGATTCATTTTATTATGTTGACGTGATATTTTGGGGGATACAGAAAATTGGCCTTATTTGTTGGATCTTAAATTAGTTTATTTCCTTATAATAATTTTTCAAAGACTTACAACATTAACATTTGTTTTACATTTGATTTTGTGGTTGATCTGACCCACGAAAATCCATGAAAATAAGTGTCTGACGTATAATATTGGTGATAAGGGGAGGTCATTGAGGTCAGTGTATTGATCAATGTTTCCAGAAATGATCATGGAGATTATGTCTTAAATTGGTGCATATGTTCAAAGCTGAACATCTGCCAACTGCAAAACTAATGAAGTGACATATTAAATAGGCAGTATTTGGTCCATAACATGGGCAATATATACAATGAATGGGCAGAATATGAGGAAAAAACGCCTGTTTTAATGCCAAGAATTGTATAGCAGAACACTGGCTTTTCAGTCATGAGCCTTGTTTTGTTAAAGTGCCCAATGGGAAATAATGAAGATGTTCGTATGCTACTAAATTCCTTGCGAGAAAGTAGACGAATATTTACCAAGTTGGCCCTTGTCCTTGGTGACAAATTGTCTCTGATTCTGTAGATTTAACGTATTTTCCCCATTGCTCAATGGCTGTCATAACTTTTAATGTAATGAGGGAAGAGTTGTGCTACAATAAGTGTATATATGGGACAAAATCCCTTTATCAAGTAAAATCCTATTATGCAAAATTAATTAATTTTTGGCTCTTTCACTGGTAACAGAAATCCTTAATATTATTATTTCCATAATTTCAAGCTTAATCTGCATGGTGATGATTTATAGATGTAAGAGTGTCTGCGGTAATATTAAAACATATTAGATGGAAACATGTGATTGCCTCGAACTAGATTTCTATATAAATGTATATTTAACATCTTAGTCGTTCAAAATTTTGTGTAATTAATAGTATTCACGTTGTATATGTTTCAGGTGGTATACATTGGTCCAGAAATGATGTGCACAGTGGATGGCCTACATTTTAACAGCATCTACAATGCGCGGGTCAAGTGTCAGAATCACGCGGGAGAGAGCGATTACAGTGATCTAGTCAGTCTGCAAACAGCAGAAGGTAAATAATTATCATATTGTACAATATTGTTTAGGACCTTTTCTTTCGTTTTCTGTGCTGCCATTCTAGGGTAAGTATAGTACTTAAACAGTAGGCAGAAATGTCCCTTGAGGATTTTTTGTTTAGAAAGCTGAAATTTCTATCTTTTATTGAGAGTTGTCTACTAGTTAATCCTCATAACAAATAATATTGTTTTAAATAGGCTGCAAACCATGGTCTAATTAGGCGTCTTTTCATGTTTACCACTTAACTTTTACTACTATTTCTACAAGAAACTATTCAATATCTGATTATAAAATGTCAAATTTTGGCTATTACATCCATATAACGGTCACCTATTATGTTAATATCTCTCTGAGGATTGCATACTTCTTCAAACAAGGGCATCAATCTTAATATATAACTTACTGAATTCATGTACAAAATAATTGTGGTGTTTTAGATAATTTGCAGAAAAAATGCTTTCTGTGCAAAACAACTGCAAAAGTTCCTGGCAAGTGAATTACATATTTACCTTGTGACATTACGCAAACAACTTGGTTTTGTCCTGGCAAGTGAATTACATATTTACCTTGTGACATTACGCAAACAACTTGGTTTTGTAATTGGTCAATATAATAACATAGGTGGTAAAGACGAATGATCACATTCAGACTTGGGGGCACTGCAAACTCATTGTATAACCTATATGGCCACTTACTATGGGGCCAGATAATACAAATGATTTTGCAGAAAATGTTTAAATAAAAAAATATATATTTACCAGCTATGTATTGAAATGGTTAACTGTGTGCATTTTTTTTATTTAAACAAAGTTCTGTTTCAAGAGTCTACTGAGGGCATGAAATATGGACCAACATTTGTATAATAAATGTTTGAAGAAATGTCTTATGTGCGGTTTTCATTATATTGCTTGAAATCTTAAATGTTAGAATAAACATTTGTTAGAAGGTTGACATAGACATATATAATATTTGCATATGTATTCATGCTGAAATATGCAGGACTGACATAAAAATATATTGGCTGTTACAATGTGGCTTTCCTCTGTGACTCTGAGAAAGCAAATCGCTGATCTGTATTGACAGACAACAAATTGATTTCATCTCACCCTTGTCCTTTGAGGCAAAAGAATTTGAAGTAACCAAATGACAAAAAAAGAAAATGACAACCTTCTAACAATCTTTGTTCATTGTTATATTCATAGGCATTTTATATGTTACCTCAATGTAGATATTCATTTGAATATATAAATGTTTTAAGAGAATATTTCATTCAATGGATGGTGAAAACCACTCATGTATTATGTAATCATTTATAAAGTTTCGCCTACTTAATTTACGATGGATACACGTTATAATTGTTTTGTAGTGTTTGTCATTTTGGTTTTAAACAATGTGTAGATCATTAGAATATCCATTTCTGTAGCATTTATATTCAGCAAAAGAGTATGGAATTAGAGATCCAGCATTCAGATGTTATAAGATTATTTAAGCATTTAGTTTAAAATCAATCAAATGGAGTATTGAAAGTCTATCAACACCAATATTTTCATTACCTTCAAAAAACCAAAGTTGCAAAGGTTTTTTTAATTTCTCTAATTTATCTGAATTAAACTTCGTTTGCTATTGCCATCTGATCTTGATATACTTTGTAAGCCATTTTTGATTAAAAATCATTAAAAGTTATTCAATTCTCATCAAATCTGATGATATTGTTATGTATTATCTTATGTTATATTAAAATACCTGCTTCCAATTCCTATGTGAGCCTGTTTTCACTTTTATCAAGAAGTTCTTTGCTTATCTTGGCACATGTTTCCTCTGACCCATTCTACATGGGTTGTAAGGCAAACTTTGCCTTTCTTTGAACATACTCTGGTATCTGTTATAAATCATATTTAGCTTCGAACACTTGACTTTTATTGCCACCATCTTTTGTGTTATAACCAGACTGGCACCTAGCTGTATTGTTCTGAAGTTTCTTTTAGAGCACTCTTGTATGATGCTCCTTTATTGTATTTTTTTATAACCAGTATTGTTTTGGTAATAAACCTTCGAAAAATTTAGAGTTTTGAAAAAAATATGTTGACCTTACACAAATCTGACAAAGCCAACATTTAAAATGGTTAAGGCACTGAAAAGTTAAGAACCTAGTTTTATTATGGCAAATTGTGCAGACTTAAAATAATTTATACAAAATGTGTCTGTAAATCCTTAAATAAAAATGCACTTTTATTTCTAACTTTGCCCAAATTGTTTGAATCTGTCCTTGGTAAATAGAGGGTTCGGAAGAATATGTGTGGACATGGTTTGTTAGTCAATATGGTGTGATTGATTACATTGATCAGACCAGGACGGAGTAGCAATTGTAATGGAATAACACTGTTGGGTCGTTGATCTGTTTTAATCCCTAGATATACAAATATAATCTGAACAAGCTATTGCCAAGCAATGATGTCCCCCTACTGGCTCCCCACCATTGTCAGATTTTTTTTATTTTTTTTAATTATTTGTTGCCTCAGCAACTGGAATTCTTGACGTAGGAACAAAATGAAATGACGTGCATAATCTCCATATTGGCATCTGTCCATGTTTCAAGTTTCATGAAAAAATATGAAGAACTTTTAAAGTTATCGCAGGATCCAGAAAAGTCTGACAGACTGACCGACTGACAGACTGACGGACGGACAGAGCGCAAACCATAAGTCCCCTTCGGTGCAAACGGTAGGGGACAATAAACATTTGTTTTTGTAGCTGATGTCACAAATAGCTGAGCATTTCAAGTGGGAAATATAAGAACTTGTTTATTATCAGATAACAGTTGGGGCTTTGTTCGAATGTCCACAGAACCATAATGTTTTTAATTGATTGCAATAAGTTGATGTTTAATTAAAATCAATTGTGTCAAAATGTGAACTGGTCTATATTGTTTGTGGCCTCAATAATGTCTTAACATATTTGTTGTATATAAAGGTTTATTGATTCTGTTATTTAAATGTTGGCCATTAATTGATTGATTAGATGCACTTGTCAAAGTTCTTTGGTATTATAAAGTCTCTAAATATGTATACATTTATTCTATGGACTAGTTTAAAATTCAAGTCGATTGCAGAATGCAGAATAATAATTATTATTAAATGCTCAATATGGATTGATGTTTATCCTATTTAATTGCTATATTGTCGTAATTTTTGTTATGGGTACCTGTTACATTCTAGATACAGGTGTATTGTAATCCACTTAGTATGCAACAATATTTATTGATGTTTACTGTATTATTGATGTATTGTGAAATGTTCTGGGAAGCATTAATAAAATTGGACATGAGAAAACAAAAATAATTTTCTTAAAACACTATTTTTGTTTTGCAGCGGGTTTGTATTCACAGTGTATGCTGGAAAACCATCTTCTTACCGACACTCGAAGGCTATTAGAACATTTACGGTATGTGTGACAAAAATCATCAGTCGAAAAAGTGCATGTAAACCTGTTGTACCCTTTTGTTGCATAGACATGCTACCACTGTTTGCTGTTGTTTTGTTGTCATTGGCATAGCTAAGTTAATTGTTATGTGGTTTTGTGTGATTGTTATCCATCCTCTGTTTTGTTTACTGTTTACAGTGCATGTCATGCAAACCATTGCGGTTTATGATCATATCATTTTGGTAAATATTCATCAGGGTTGACTGGTTTCATGAACATACTTATGCATGGTTTGTTTTATGCATGATTTTGGATTTCTTATTTTTATTTTCATGCAATAATTTTATTAAATTTATACCTGTCTATGGTCTTAATTACTTGTTGTGAAAGTTTGAGCTGACATCTCTTGCACCTGATGTCTAGAAATTCCAAGAAAATCAGTCTTAGTTGGACATTGAAAATATTGCCTGTAGATAAATGTAATGAGTCAATACTATGAACATTGGCAGTGTCATTATGCATTCTTGGATCTGTTTTTAAGATGCATTTCGAAAATGCAAAACACAATATAAATTTTGTTTGCATGAAATAAAAAATAAATGTGAAATGATGAGGTTTTTCAGTTGTGCACTCGTGTAAATGTTGGTCCCTGTTATATTTGAGCATGATGTTTTGCATGAATAGTTTTGTTCATTTGTTTACAATGTAGAATACAGTTTGGTACTTTTATTGTTTAATATGATCAAAAAACATAGTATTATATTGTATATTTTAAGTTGCATTATTACAATAACTGCAATTGTTTTTTGCTGTTTTCAACATGTATTATAGCACGAAATAATAATAATGTGTATTTTGCAAAGTTTATTAAAATCACAATTATTTATTTATTCAAATTTATCAAAAAAATGGCAAATGCTTTTTGCAATTATAGATTCCTTATATCAAAGGTTAATGGAATCAGTAATTTAATAGTCTGATTAAGTATTTAGCTAACAAAGTAATATATTCCATGTGCATTACAGTTGCTACATTAAATCAACTATCAGTAAAATGGTCATTAAATATTCAACATTTCTATTCTTGGCTAATTGGTAACTCTGCTAAGTCAGCATTTTCATGAAGTAAAAACCTTTTGTGCTAATTGATTGATTGATATGAGTTCTGATCAAAATGAGATGGTAAATGTTGTTTTTGTTTTTTATACCAGCTTTTTAACTAAATATTGATTGCTTTTTCCCTCGCCTAAACAATTGAGATGGCTTAGCATTTAATCAGTGTAGACTGGTAAAATTGTTTTAAATTTCACAGTTTAGTCAATGTCGATCATATAATTTAGAAAAAAAGTTCTGTTACTTATTTGGAGATAAATATTTACAAAACTGAACACATTTGTTCATATTTCATTTTATAATTGTTATGCATGTTATCATTCAATAAAATGTATTATTTGTAACTAGTGGTTGTTGTTAATAAAATACTAAAAATATAAATGTAAAAATCCATGCAATATTCAAACATATGTTTTCCGGGTTGACAAATTATGTATTCAAATATAATGTTACATTTACATTAAAATTATTTAACTTAAAATAATAACGACCTTTTCACATAAACGCTGCATTCTGAATAATAAGCTTATGTAACATATGTTTCATTTCCCGATGAACATTAAGTAATCAAATTTACCCATTACTATTCATGGCCGTACAACTTGTTCATCAATAAATGATGCCATTGTATTGCGCATTCTGAACGACGTTGCTTTTCGTTCGTCAGTAGTAAAATGATGTTATTGTTTTGGGCAAATTACGTTGTACCATTTCACGAACAAATAACCAAAAGTGCAACAAGATTCTTATGCCATCAAATTAAAGTCGGTTGTGGCCCTTAAAGTTTTAAACAGTTACTGTTGCAGCTTTTATACACATTACGTTGTAATTATAAGAATTGAAAACCATTTTTTCTGCAATTCATCGATGTATGAACTGTGTGGAAAATTACGTCCGATTTTTGCATAAACGCAGACAAATTATATTCTAAACTTTAATGAATCCTGTTTTTTCACCTTTTATGCATGTTTATCATAATGGCCATTTATATATCCACAGACATCTGAAGAAATGAACATTACTATAGGTAAACAACTTTGTAGCACTCATGTCATCCCATACNAAAAATAACATTCGTTGTAGGCGTAGTTATGCCACTTATCACCAAATATACAATTTGTTGTCTCATTACACTTATATACATGCTACATTTATAACATTTCTTTTAGAGCGGGTTTTAGCACGTGCATTTTACTGCAATATTTTCTTTATTCATTCGGAACTATTTTCGAAACATTAAACTCCGCCCATAATTATTGCAGAATAACCCATGAACGATTTTCTTCTTTGTTTATATGAAATTTGGCACGTGCCGTGTTAGAATTATAATTATAATGACCTTTTCATAGTGTGCTATATATTATGGTAACACACTCAACTGATTTATTCCAGACAAATCTACAAGTAGTTGGCTTTGATAGAAATAGTTTCAAGCTCACCTGAGCACAACGTGCACATTCACATGATGAGGCATTGGTATGCCGTCCGTCGCCCGTTTGTCCTTCAGAGCGGACGCCCGCCACCTTTTATTTCTAATAACATCTTCTCTTGAACCACTGGGCACACATTGACAAAACTTCACAGCAATGTCTCTTGGGTGGTCCTCTGAGACAATTATTCTAATTGAATAATTGATCCAGTTTGTTGATTAATTAGGTCTCATAGTTAAAATGTTTTTTTTTTATTATGCGAACTTAAAACTATTCTCCCCTGAAACTGCCACACCGAGATTGTTAATATTTGATATGTAGCCTTGTATGGCGGTCCTATACAAAGTCTGTTCAATTATGCTCTGGGGACAAATCTTGCCCCGCTCCGGGGGTTACCAGTTGTGCAGACTCTAACCGCAAAGCAAAATACTTTTATATTTGGTACGTATGTTCAAGTTTGATGAAATTATGCCACTCAAAACAAAATAATAGTTGTATTTTTCTTGACTGTGGTTGCAGGAAGGTTTGTAAATATAGCAGCACGTTTGGTTTTGTGTTTTTGAAGATGTAATATGTTTTTATAAACACGTTTGCTGATTTCGTTGCAAGCGATGCATCGTTCTGGTTTACAGAACAAACATTGTAACCTTATGATGTACATCACATAATTAACATACGACCATGTTAGACATGCTTATCAATGATCTATTTTAACCCATTCCGATAACATTTTCAAGTGCATTAGTTTCCATATGCTTTCTATTCAAGACGTCTATTCATGTACGTTTTGTGTGCAAATGACGTAAGTTCATATTCAAATGGACATTATTTATTCCGTTAAAAGGTACACTTAGTACTATAATGCTATTTTTATTACACAATATAATGCATGTAAGACTAATGTTATTCAAGAGACACTTCAAGGAGAGAAACTCTTGTAACCTCTTGGAAGAATTCTATTGGATAAAAGTGGCAAACTGCCTTTAAGTTTCAAAATTTGCAGGTGCACTTACTGTTATGATAAATGCACTTACAAAATGATAGTGTATTTAGTTTTTTAATCACCTGTAGAGAGAATGCGATAACGTTTAAATAAATGAATTCAATATACATTGCAATAGTGTCATGTTTTCTAGTTCTCTTATTTTGAGGGCGACTCATTTTCGAAAAAAATATTCAATGACTAATTGCTAAACAGTCTGTTTTGTTTTGCGTTTATAACACCCAATTATTGATACAATTTCTAAATTTCAAGACTCTCGGTTCTTTAAACCCTCCTTTAACTGAATTAAACAATTACCAGATGGATTGCACATATAATTGAACGCAAGAAAAACACTTCGCCTCCTGTTTATTTAGAATATATATGTTATACATTTTAACCGCTCTCCCATAATGGTTACGTTCAAAGTCAAAATGGGGTTAAGCGATATCAAAAGATAAAAGGGTCACAAAAACAACTGTGTAAATATCGAAGAGTTGTAGATTAGAGTTTGTTTCTAGACGGAACTTTTAAGTCAACATATCATGTCAAGGATGAATATACTCCTCATCCATTTCGCAAAATATTAAAAGCACGGTTACGCATCATAGAATCACATTTATATAGACAATATTGGAAGTTATAGACAACGCTTCATCGTCTGTACTATACAAAACTAGCATTGTACTATTTGTTGCATTCTTTGTTTTAGAGACATATTCACAAAACATATAATATCATGTGTTTTCTCCGACGAGTGCAATTACACGTATATTTATCGCATGAGAGCTAGAAATACATATGACGGTATGTAGTTCATTTACAATTTTACCACTGAAGCATATAACTTGTGTTGTTATTACTTTCCACGTTTGTATTCTCATATTTACCTTGCAAATAATGAGCAAATCAAATGTTGATTTTCAAAATGTGAACGTGTTTTACATACAATATGTCTCTACCGAACACGTCTATAAGGCTTACTGCGCAATCAGTAATAAATTATATTAATGACTAATCACATTCATGTGTCATCTGATACATTACGGACAAAACTCAAATAAAGTAAACATAATCGTAAACATAAGCGCATGGCATTTAAGAAAATAAAGACAAAGTTTGTAAACAGAACCATTATTATAGATATGTATATACCAAATGTCAAACAATCCACCATTTTATTTATTGTCTTGGCATCTCTTATTTAGTGCGTTTTTGTTCTTTGTTCATGAGAAAATTAGAATGACACAACAACATATGAAACCAATTTATCAAACAACTGCTTACTCAGGGAAAGAGTGCAACAACGTTTATTTAACATTTAGCACATGCTAATTTTGTTAACATATATAAATATATACGTGCTTTGTTTGATAGTTGCTTTCTCAAAATAAGTGACCCATGCATTGACCGAGTACAAGTATTGAAGAAAGGCATGAGTGCAATCATTACAGGTGTTAATTTTAAATGATTTTAAAGACGTTAACTTATGTAAATAATCTTATAATTTATATAAACTTAAAAGCCCCATTAACATTCAAAATTTAACAAACAATTCGAAAAATATGTCGTAAAATAAAGTTAACCAATAAAAAAAGCATTGTTCCTTATAGAAAAAGCCAGCATTTCAGCGCCAGATGTGGTCTGGTAACATAGATTTAACGTGAACCAACATTCTAGTTTTTATTTTTGTGGCACAGAGTATTCCATTTGTATTTTCCGCATCGATATCTATTCATACGAATACTAACATGGTACATGACCATGTGTTGAATATATTGTTTCACACAAAAAAAAATAGAACAAAAAAAGCATTTTGTATCTTGTTAAATCTATGTTACCAGACCACATCTAGCGTTGACATTTCCGCTATTGCTATAAGAAACACTGATTTTGTATGGGTAAATTATTTTTTACGAAATATTTTACAAAATATTCGTTGATTTTGAGTGTTAACGGGGCTTTAAGATAATTGACAGTGACTGTCTGTTTAGACTGGATTTCGTCTTTCATGTTTATACTGTATGTATCTTAAAAATCGTGTTCTATACATTAATGTTGAGAAAATTTATATAAACACTTGGTTTTAAAACTTGTGTAAAGTTTCAGCTGAGATTCATACGAGCATTATAAACACAACTATTAAGTTTAAATTAAAGACATGAGCCGACATATTTTATAAAAATAAATTACTAATGTGTTTTATGTGTACCAATGTACGTTGAAATTATGTTAATTGCCATTTATATTGACATACACAACTGTTGTGAGCATTTTAATTATACATCATATTACATAAGTTTGTTATATTTTATAATGGTTGGATTCCTGTTTAGGTTATTGCAACCTAACTTGTTTTGTGCCTTGAATATTTACATCATTCCAAAAACGGTTCGTTAACAAATTGGTATTCCAGATAATATGCTTGTTTTTGAAAGATTAATATAATTATGAAGTTGAACAAAAAACATGTCTTATAAATAGCTTTATTATAAGGCTGATCTGGAATTTTCACCAAATGATGTGGAGTTTTGAAATCTTGTTTAAAAAAAATGGTATAAGCTAAGACGATTATTTATTTCATTCCGCCGTGCCTTTTAGTAAATACGTATTGTCACATAGTGTTCTGCGTGATATCCAATTTAGAACATATTGTGATATACTGTAAACCAATCATCTGCGATCATTTAAATCCGCCTTAAAACAACAGTAATAGCTCTCTGAATGGTGAACCACATTTGCAGTTTTATCTGGTCTTAAGGTCGTTCACCTTTAATCATATTTAAAAGGAAGATGTACAAGGAAAACGTATACTGTTTTACATTAGTAGCATTTTTATTAAATTATTGATATTGCTTTCTTGTAGGAAAAATATTCAGACGATGTTAAACATATTAAAAGTGTCTGGATAAAATAAATGACAAAAGCAAAATATATGTGCGTGACACTAATAATACAATCCCAATACGTTTCTAAAGCCACACTAAGATGTTGTTTGAATGACTCACCAATAGAAGCCATTGGGACAAATGCACTATTAAGAGTATGATGACAATACACGTCATTGTGAACAACATATACATCAGTAGTTTTGGTAGTTCAGTAGTTCGTTACGTGCTTTTTGTCGGTATATGAATAATAACAAGAACAGAAATAAAACACAACAACATACATAAACATTTGAATTTAAATGGTTCCGATTATCAGGAGTCATTTTCTCCCAATAAATAATAAATCAAAGTGTGTACTGTATCAAGAAAAATAAAACAGACACGAAGATGGTATCCTTATCTAAACTTAATCTACGTAAACGTTATGTCCAAAAGTTAAATACTCGTCTTAACAAAGCCTTTGCTTTTGTCCGAAACTCCGAGCTTAAGCCTACGCAGAATAGTGGATTTGTGACGCAGTTGATAATATGGGACTGTCCTAGCATTCTTCTGGCCAGTATCACGCGGATGTCGGCCGAATCAGGAATGACCATTGCAATCCACATCACCACCCAAGAAAGGACGAACACCAGTGTAATCAGAAACATGGCTAAGGTTATTAACTTTACCTTCTGCTCTGAATTGCGTATCTGTTCATTATTACGTTGCTTGACAATATTAACAGCAGACGTTTTGGCAGCTTTGGGGTCCCTTATCGATCCTTGTTCGCCGATGAATGAAGTGCTCGGTCCTGCCTCAGGTGATAACTTAAACACATTTTCTGTAGCTGAAGATAACGGCATAGTTATCTGCATAGCGCGAACTTTATTTTTACGTCTCAGTGCCCTGACAACAAGTATGTACATGACACTGCTGGTAAAAAACAATACTACGAACATTATGGTAAAAATGTACTCAAAAATAGCCCCGACTAATCCTTGTTGACAATAGCTGAATGTTTCCGAATATGTACGGGAAATAAATGCAGGCGTACACGTAACACTTGTTAAAATGGTTATAGCGATACAGAATAGTTTAGCTCTCTGTATCGTGATGACATGTGTGTGGGGCCAGCATGTCTTGATGTATCGGTCTACTGCAATTGTTGTTAGTAATAGATTCGTGCCTATACTTGTAACGTAGACAAAATAGGCATAGAATCCACAGAAAAGGTCCGAGGCCACGATCAGCCAAACTGTTTGACGAACTTTGAGTATCATCATCGGCACAGAACATGTCGCGGAAAAGAAGTCATAGGCAGCCAACGTCATTACAAATACATCAGTGCTCGTCTTGTTCTTGTTCAAATACTGCACCAAACCGATTAGTCCGTTTCCTACAAAGGCAACCACCAGGATAACAGTTAAGATGGCGATATTAATAACTTCCATAGACAGAACTACTGTTCTATTTACAACGTTGTGATTGCTTGCATGAAATATGGAAGAATTACTAGATATATTGACCGCATCCATACTCAACTAATGTGGCTTTAAAATCCACAAGCAATTACATCTACGCACAGTTTAATTTGCGCATTGAAAACTTAACCTATCTTTTCAATATGTAATAATAAAAAAGAATATTATCACAGCCAATATTTTATGACACAGAAATTTACCGACGAAGTTCGTATATATGCACAGTAGTACATCCAAATTAAACACACACTCAAACGTTATTCCTATGTTGCGATCACACCACAAAACAAAATGCGGTTACAGCTATTAACTTTTGTTAAAGCGGGACTGTACGATTTTTACATGTGTTAAATTTTAATATATTGATTAGATTATGTTACGATGACTCAAAATAGGCAATACAAATTATACTTTGAAGACGAATTTCATAAAATGCAGCAAAGACAAGTTAGCGCTGGTTAAAGCCGATGCCGACACTTTTACTCGTATTTGTAAGGAAACAAAATTGTGTCTTTGTGTCGTATGAACGAATCTGCACTAAAACTAAATTTAGATTCACATCGTACATGCATGATATACATGCTGGCTTATTTGACTGGAAGTCATTTAAGCTTTCAGATTTAAATATCTGGCTTATTTCGCATTTTTCGACACATGTTCTTCTTAACTTTTATTTTAATTTATATTGAAATATATGTATACTAATTTTTAACACATTAAAAAAAAATCAAAAATATTTGACAAAATCGTACAGTCCCGCTTTAACTGTTCCATCGTTATATTAGTCTATATTAATACCTTAAAAACCAGCGATTACTATTAATTTAAGACTAACATGCCGACCGCTTAGACAACGTGCCTTCTATGACGACGAGTAGTAATTGTAAAGCTTAAATAGTTGCACACGCTGAAGGTTCGCAACTGTTTAGAAACAAATTATCGACCAACTTATTCCCTTGTTAAATATGTGATATTTCACACTCCAAGCCAATATCTATTAGACTGCTCGATGGAACTATCGGACTTTTTGACAAAATTGAAAAGAAAATTCATGAGCGTCGTTATTTAATTTGGATGCCTCGTGATGCATTTTCTATTTAGTGTTGAATAATGTGTAACGTCATTTTCCTATCGAAATTCAGGTTTCATTTTGTATATATTTGCAGCAACACAAACATATATTTGGTAAAATAGTAATATATATTTACAAATAGAAAATTAGTACTGACAATATAATAAAGCCGCGCTCTGTGAAAAGGGGGTTTAATGCATGTGAGTTAAGTACGCACAAGCTAAGCAGGGATGACACTTTCCGCTTTTATAATATATTTCGTTTCCATAAAGTCTGTTATTAGTACAAATCCAACTTAGGCGGAAAGTGTCGTCCCTGATTAGCGTGTGCGGACTGCACTTTACTAATATGCATTACGCCCAGTTTTCCAGAACAATGCTCAATTTACGATGACTTTAAAAT